>PVIC010015153.1:0-35600 GCA_004025085.1 Thryonomys swinderianus
TTTTTTTTGCTTTTTGGAGACAGGGTCTCGCTTTGTAGTTCAGGCTGGCCCTGAGCTCACTATGGTGCCCAGGCAAGCCGCCGCGAACTCAGCAATCCTCCCGTCTCTGCCTCCCGAGTGCTGGGATGACAGGAGTGAGCCACCACGCCCAGCATTATATGTGGTTACCGGGGATTGAACTCAGGTCCTTGCTCTTGCAAGGCAGGCGCCGGAACCACTGAGCTAACCCTCCGGCCCTGTTCTATTTTACTATTAACTATGGTTGTTAGTATCTCCCTTTGCCTAATTTAAATTTTATTGGTTTTGTATGTATAGGAAAAAAAACATTATCTACATGGGGTTTGTACTGTCCACAGATTCAGGCGCCCACTGGGTGTCTTGGAACACCTCCCTGCAGATTACACCTGCTGTAAAAATAAAAATCAATTCTCCATGGCACTGAAAGAGGGCTGAATGGCAGCTCGGTAGCACAGCACTTACTTGCCATGTACAAGGACCTGGGTTCAATCCCAGCACCACAAAAAGAGAGCTATGGTTTGAAGAGAGAAATGTCTGACTTCCATACGGGAGTCCCTCTCCCCTCCTCCTCTCCAGCTCCCCTAAAGCCAAGCAGACATCATCCGGAGCTTCCTGCCCTGCCTGACTGACCCCAACCCCAGGCTAGGGCCATCTCCTCAGGGCCCCCATGAGCCTCAGGCCCCAATGCCTCTAAGCGTTCTTCGCAATGTAGACAGGTGGCTCCACAAAGTGACCAAGCCCTTCCTTCCTTGCGACCAGTTCATGCCCAAGCCACGGAGAAGTCTCAGGGAAGAGGAAACTGGCCAGATCTCCTCAACACATAAGTAGGGAAAAGGAGTGGGGAACTTTGGGGAAGATACATCTTTCTTTACTTTTTAAAAAAAAATTCCGGATACAGCAACCAGTAGACTTTCAAACTTATTTGCCTTTTGATTGGAATAATGCTAACTACAAAGTGGAACAAAATCAGCTCACAAGACCAGGAGGGCATCTGAAAACTGACCAGATATTGATGTCAGTGAGGAATGTTAAATTTTTTAGGTGTGGTAGTTGTGTCAGAGTTACATTTTAAAATAGTTTGTAGTCCTTAAGATATATTAATAAATTTTTTGTTTTGTTTTTGGTTTTTTGTTCTCATTATTTGGTTTTGTTCTTTTTCAGTACTGGGGATTGAATCCCAGCATCCTCCCACTGAAATACATACTCAGCCCCTTTAGTACCTTTTTTTTTGGAAACAGGGCCTACATCACTAAGTTGCCCAAACTCAAACTGGACTAAAACTCATGATCTTCCTGGTTCAGATTCTTAGAATGTTGGGATTAAACTACCATATCCCTAATGAGAAGTATTTTTAAATGACAAGAGTGGAAACACACACACACAGAGGCTTTGCCTGGTCATATCTGTTTGAACCCCTCCTGACTTTCCCTTCTCCCAGGATCTTCCCACCCCACTCCTCTGCCCAGACTCACCTTCCTTCCGAGGAGCTACAGAGGTTCATGCATTGCACATGCGCCCTGGCCTTTCCATCCTTGCTGCTCCAAGCGAGGGACCAGACATGCCCCCACAGGCTCCCAAAGCATCACTCTGCATAGAGCTGACAGGACTGGAGCAAGCTCAAACCTCCCCCAAGAAACTCCCTTTGAATCTCCCAGATATATGGGAAGTGTACCCTACTTATTAGGAGCAGAAGCTTGGGGACCAACTAGCTCCTGAAAGGATACCCTCAGCCCTCCCTTTGAGAACCTTAGGAAAGTTACCCTACTTCTTGCAACTCAGTTTCTTCCTCTGTAAAATGATGATTCTAATAGCCCCAACCTCACTAGTGTTCAGAGGATTAAATAAATTATTGTATTTTAAAAGCCTTCCAAGGGCTAGGGATTTAGCTCAGTGGTTCCAGCACCTGCTAGCAAACCCAAGGTTCCTAGTCGATCCCTGGTAACCACATACGACAGTGCTGGGCTTGGTGACTCATGCCCACCAGCAATCAGTACCATATAGCACAGAGCCGGGCATGGTGGCTCACACCTGTCATCCCAGCACTTGGGAGGCAGAGACAGGAGGATTGCTGAGTTTAAGGCTTGCCTGGGCTACATAGTGAGCTCAGGGGCAGTGTGAACCACAAAATGAGACCCTGTCTCAAAACAAACAAACAAAAACAAAAAAGCCTTCCAAATATGCTACCAAGGTTGGCTTATTGTGACAAAGGTGCCTTCTAAATGCATGAGGTATTAATAATAAGGGAACTAGGTGTGGAGTGTATGGGAACTCTACTATCTTTAGAGATACAACCTTTTGTTAAATTTGAAAATATTCTGAAGTAAGGTCCTCAGATGCATGAGAAAGCATTCACATGTCAGAGCTCATTGTTGGAGCAGAACTGCCTGCTTTTGTGTGTTGCTGCAGCACAGGACCTCGGTCCATGCCAGGGGCTCATGCTCACTGAGCACATGCTCGGCTCCAACCCTGGCCCCGGCTTCCCACTCTGAATGCAAATTGTGCTTCTCCAGCCTCCTCCCTGTGCCCCAGGTGCTCCTGGGAACACAGACTGCTTCTGACTGGAAAGGTTCCCACCTCACAGTCAGTAGGCCCTAAGGGGCAACCAGGTAAGGACAGTGTGCTACTGCACTCTCTTTAACCAAGACACAGAGAGCACCCTGCAGTTGTAGGTACAGGTGTGAGTTAGGGACAGGCCAGAGATGGAGCTCTGTGCACAGCCAATGCTGCCTGTCCTGTCCTGGGCTCCTCACATCCCAGAAGCAGGACCTGCACTGAGGGCAGGCTCAGTACAATGCCATGGAGATCTTTCCTTTCATTTCTTCTGTGTGTTTCAGTAGCTAGGGCCTCACACATGCTAAAATAAAAAAAAATTTTTTTAAAGTGCATTACCACCGATCTACAGACACTGATATTTTATTCTTACTAAATCCTAAATTACACAGGTTGGGCTCATACTTGCAATCCTCCCACTCCTAGCTCAGCTTTCCAGAGTGCTGGGATTATAGATGTGCACCATCAGGCCCAGCCCGGTGGAAGTAGCCAGTATAGCGGTAAAAAATAACAACTTAAACAGGTCTACAAGCCTGCTTTGCTACGAGGTCCTCCTCTGCCTACAGGTAGGAAGAGAGAGGCTGACTGGCTCACGCCTCCAGCTCTGGCCCTGATACAGTGCCTGGCTAGGGGTCTCCCGCAGACCTATGACCCACAGATAATGTCTCAAAGCAGAGGCCCAGAGACAGAGACTGACTTCCCCAGAGCCACTCAGCACTCCAGCAAGTCCAGTTCCAAACCTGAAGCAACTTTCCTGGCCCCGTCCTGGGCCACTGCACCCAGACCTGCAGACAGACCCCTCCCCAGAGGATGCCCTGCTCCTTCCTCAGGGGCTGAGCTCCAGGCAGCATAGCCTGACTGGGCTCTCGAAGGAGAACAGAAGGACCCAGAGCAGGAGGGGCCACTTACCTAATGGTGTGCTCAAAATAGATGTCATCCATGGAGGCTGTGACACAGGGGCAGCCCGCGTGCCTCTCCGCTGGCAACAGGAGAAGAAAGCCAGATGTTAGCTGCTTCCCATGTCACCTGGGGCTCTGATCAAATGTCACCTCCTCAAGAAGCTTTTCTGACTGGCCCATCCCGGCCATCCCCACCCACCTTCTTTTTTTTTTTTTTTTCTTTTTGAGACAGGGTCTCGCTTTGTAGTTCAGGCTGGCCCTGAGCTTACTATAGTGCCCAGGCAAGCCGCCACGAACTCAGCAATCCTCCTCTCTCTGCCTACCGAGTGCTGGGATTACAGGCGTGAGCCACCACGTCCAGCATTGTGGTATGTGGTGTTGATTGTTGGTGGGCGTGTCTCCACGCCCAGCATTATATGTGGTTCCCGGGGATCGAACTCAGGACCTTGCGCTTGCGAGGCAGGTGCTGGAACCACTGAGCTAACCCTCCGGCCCCCCACCCACCTTCTTTCTGGTCCTTCACCACCATCTTGACCTGTTTTATATACCTAGGTCCCACCTGTCGTCCCTCTGTTCCCCTAGGCTGTGAGTTACATGAGGGCTGGGGAATTTGCCTGTCTTATTCACCGCTGTGCCCATCACTGCCCGCCACATGGCAGGGACTCAGTCAGCAGCCGTGGACTCAACAGTGACCACACTGTGCCATCCTAACCCACCATTTCCTTACCTGGGTCCCTCTCATCCTCAGGACCTCTGCAAACCTTTCTCTGTCCCCAAGGTTGGGTTGAGGCCTTTCAATGGTGCAGGGAGACAGCAGGGTCACTTGTGTGTCTTGTGTCCCCACCCCCACAGGCTGTGACCCCCCCCCCCCAGAAGACAGGTCCAACTGGTAAATGAAATGAGCTCAGCTCTGATGGTGGAGGGAGAACAGCAGGCGGCCCCAGCCCCAGCTCAGCACCTTCAGACCAGTCACGAAGCCACCAGGTCTAAGGCCAGAACCTCAGGCACAACCCAGGGACCAGAGCCCATGGAGAGGGACAGGCTGCCCCGACCCCTAGGGAACTTTGAGGGCATTTCAGAGAAGAGGACCAGGTTGAGCAAACACCAGAGGGAGGAGCAAATGTGGTACTCGGGGTGGTCGGGGGGGACAGTGACACCGCTGAAAACGGAGGCCTCTGCCTGAACCCAGGCCTCACCAGACAGGCAGGCCGTGGTGTCGATCCACTTGAGCAGCTGCCCGATGCTCAGCTCGCCGCGCTGGTTGGTGTGGCAGGGCAGCACCAGCTGGCTCATCTGCACCTCCGTGGGGTTCCGGTCCTCGCTGCTGTCAGCCATGGAGCCCTCGTCTCCTGCGTGGGAGGCTGACTTCCGGGATGTGCGGGTTGAGAACACGGACGCAAAGCCCTGGGGAGCAGTTGGGGACACAGAGGTCAGCTCTGCCCAACTGGAAACCCAGGGTACCAGCCTCCAGCCCATGGTGTCAGAGCCTGGGCCTCGTTTCCTTCTGCTCCTCAACTCCATGTCAGCACAATTTGAGACCCAAGACGGTGAGGGGGAGGGAGGGAAGGCACAGGATCTGCCTCCTCACTCCAGTTCTGGCCCACTCGTTAGTTTTGCTTTAGATGGATTCCCATTCTTGAGGGATTCCCTTCTCTACAAAATGTGAGAGCGACATCCAGTGCAGTCAGACGGTACCTAGGCCTTAAAAGGAGGGAAATTCTGACCCAGGCGCCATAATGGATGAACCTTGAGGTCAGTTGCTGAGTGAAACATGCCAGGCACAAAAGGACGAACATGTGATTCCACCCTTGCGAGGTACTTAGAGAAGCTAATGCATCCAGACAGAAAGTAGGGTGCATGCTAGTCGCCAAGGGTAAAAGGAAGACGGGGTGGAGGGCCACCGCTTAATGGATTCAGAGTTCCAGTTTGGGAAGATGAGAAAGTTCTGGAAAAGATTAGCAGTGATGGTTCCCATCTTCAACATGAATACACTGAATGCCATCAAACTGTATACTTGAAAATGTTTTAAACTAGCTGGACATAGTGGGTCACACTGTAATCCCAGCACTCAGGAGGCAGAGGCAGGAGGACTGCTGAGTTCAAGTTTAGTCTGGGCTACATAGTGAGCTCAGGGCCAGCCTGAACTACAAAGTGAGACCCTGTCTCAAAAAAAAAAAAGTTTTAAACTGAGCCAGACATGATGGTATGCTCCTGTAATTCCACCCTCATCCTAGAATGTACTTATTTTCCTACATTATTTGGCCCAAACTTACTCTGCAGAGCCTGCCTTTTTCTCTGTCTTTAATAAACATAAAACTTTACAACTGTATTTGTCTTGGCCAATTCTTTGCTCAGGACAAAGAGAACTTAGAAATCACCTCTAGAAGGAGGCTCCAGCACCCCAAATTCAGTAACATAGTCAGCCTAACAAGCCAGGAAGAGCTGGGTAAGTTAGGAAGATTTTTCATGGTACCAGCAACAGCTACCTAGGTCCCACCATCAGGGTGGGATTGGCCGAGGGGAGCCCACAGCCTCTGAATTTTTCCCGGTTGAAATTCAGATAACTTAGAGACATATGCAAGGCTTGAGCAGAACAAAAGAACAGCCAATAAAAGCTCAACTCAAGTGGCTTTTCTTTTTCTTCAAACCAGCCAGTGAGCCACAGTACCCTAAGGTAAAAAAGCCTAGAATCTGTCAGCACCTTCTGAAGAATTCTGGGGATTTGTGTCTTTCGGGGAGAAATGAGGCAGGAGACCAGGGTGTGGCAAAACTGGTGGGACCTATTAATTAGAAATCCTGGGACACACTGCAGAACGGCTCCAAAACCCTACGTGTGGACTTCTGTGAGGACTCGAGCAGGTTTTCCATAGGGTGGCCTCGACCTGACGTCAGTCCGAGGCGTGGACCATCCACACTGAGTTGCTACCACTGTGCTCTCTCCAGTGGCAGCCGCTGCCGCACGCTGTAGGCTGCAGGTCTTTTCCTGCTTTTACTCAGCCCAAACTCACTCTGCGGAGCCTCTTTTCCTACATCCAATAAATATGCAACTTGTTACTATTAAAAATAAATAAAATGTTTAAAATGATAAATTTTTTAAAGGCACATGGTGCAAAGACTCCAACCAAAAACAGAAGATTGTCAGTTTGTGTTAAAAAAGCAAGACCTTAGGGATGTGGGTAAGTAAAAAGGCAAATTAACTTGTGTCATATACTGATACAAATTCCCCAATGTTGTGTGTGATTGTGAGTTGTATATAAAATGTACCAATAAAGAATTCAATTTTTTAAAAAGCAAGACCTACACAGAAAGAGAGAAAGAAAAAGTGAAAAGAAGGAAAGGAGGGGGGAGGCAGGAGAGGGACAGGGAAGGGAAGAAAGAAAGGAGGAAGGCAGAGCCTCTCCATGCAGGAAGCCCAGTGTCACCCCACAGGCCCTCCCAGCCCCTGGCTGCACAGCAGGCAGAGGCAGGAGCGCCCCCAGTGTGCTGGCGTTCTCCGCACCTGGGTCTAAGGCCAGGATGGCCCCGGGCAGCCCCTGCTCGGCGGTCCTATCTCAGCAGGTCTGCAGCAGACACCAGGTAGGAAACAGTTCAAACACCCACGTGAGAGGTGGGCTTCTCCAGGCGGGGCAGGCCCCTGGCTCTCCTCTCTCCAGGCTGCCATTTGACTTCAACAGTGGATCTGAGAGCTACATGTGAAGAAAACGGGAAGGACACCCAAGGGTTCTAACTCTCCCAGCCAGGGCCAGCTATGCGGTGGCGATGAGTTGCAGATGTCAACACTAAAGTGTCACACATTCCTCTAAGCACTTTACATGTATTCACTCCACTTTATTCAAACAACAAACCCATGCGTCACATACCTTATTGTCCTCATCTTTCAGATGAGGAAACTGAGGCCCTGGTCAGAGGCAAATCCAGGATGCCATACATAGGGCCTGGCCAAGAGGATGAGTTCCTGCCCACCACACTGGCCACCTGCGAGGCCTCCTGGGATCAAGAGGAGGAAGCAGGACTCTGTACCTCTCATGCCACAGCAGAGTGCAAGCCAAGCAGTCAGCGAGCCCGCCAAGCAGCACAGCGGGAGTGGTGCTGGGCCTGTGGGGGTCTGCACGCTCTGGACCATTTCCCCACAGAGATCCCAGACTCTGCTCAGTAAAATCTCAAACAAAAACTCAAAGACTTGCCCAATGTCTTGGACCCCTCCAGTGGGAAGACTAGGATTTGCATAAGCCCTGTCTAACCCAGAAGTATTTGAAGTTCCGGAAGTGCTACAGCCCATTCCTGAGAGCCCTGGGTACCAGACATAGTGCTGGGCACTGAAGGGACTGACAGGAACGGCCCCAGAGCTCTCAGCTTAGGTGGAGGCTTGTGGGGTGCCAGGCTTCCCAGCTTTCAGGCTCTGGCAGGCAGCTCGAAGGCCGCTTAGGTCCAGACAGGAGGACTCGTCGCCATGGCAACCACTGCAGAGTATTTCCAGCCTGGGTGTGCACTGGGGCCCACTTGGATGTGGATGCGGGTGGCTGGCTTTCTGGGGTGGGAGCTGGAGAGGGAAGCAGCAGGCAAGCTACATGTACCCACACTCTTCCCAAACCCTCACAGCCAGGACTTCTGGGAAAACAGTCCAGGAAGAAGCTCTGGGGAGAGCTATGGAGACATGGGAGGCAAGATGCAGAGAATGAGTGAGCAGAAGAAAGGGGCGGCATCTGGAGCTCTGGGCAGGCTGGACGCACACTCTGGGAGCCCACGTGGTTCCCCTGCTCAGCCACATCCACACTCGGGTCCTCACAAGAAAGCAGAAGGCCGGGACTGTTGGCCCATCTTACAGAAGAGGAAACTGAGGAGAGGGCCTGGGCCAGCGGACAGCAACCTGAGCTCCACACTTCTTCCTGCTTCTCTGCTGTCAACCCTACGCCTAAAGCTGTCTGCTTCCTGTGCTGGGAAGCAGGGCCCCAGCTCCCAATGGGCTCCATGTGGCTGCAGGGCCTCCTTTCTTTTTCCTTCACTGAACTCCTCTGCTGCCCTGAGCTCTGGGCTAAATGCCAAGAATAAATACAGTGACAAAGGGGGCCTAGAAGGACCTGGCACACAGTAGGGACGAGTAGAGGCCAGCCTGAGTGCAGAGCCCAGCCGGTCTGCAGGCTGTGTGATCCTGAGAAGGCCCCCTTTTCTGAGGCACATCCGGCCCTAAGGCCCCCACCCTGCCTGGCCCAGGATTCTGGGTCTAACCCTGTTGCAGTGGCCCTGCCAGCCAAGGTCTCCAGCAAGGAGGCTGCAGAGCCCTGGGCTGGAGGATGAGTCAGGGGAGCACGGCCCAGGTGCCTGGACGGGCTCTCAGGTTCTCTTTCCTCAGGCTCCCAGGCACCGTGCCCACGGCGGGCTGGCAGCCAGTGGGATACTAGGCCTAACCAATAAGAACCTATAGTAGGGCCACTCCTCCCCAGAGAGTAAGGCCTGGGCATAGGCAGGGCCTGGGTGGCCGGGAGGATGGGCCAAGACAGCTGAGCTGGCCCATGGGGGGGCAGTCCTGCCAGGCCTGGCCCCAGGCTGCAGCATACCTGGCCAAATCAACAATCACCATGAGGCTGGCAGAGCATGTGTCCCCCAGAGTAACATCGGGACCTGCTGGTTCAGAGCAGGAGAGACCAGCCCTCCAGCCCCGGCTGGGGACAGGCCCTGTGTAAGTGTCCCTGGGGCACCAGTGCTCCCAGCACTCTGACATGAAGCTCCATTTCCTCACTGGCCCCCTGCCTCCTACTGCTCAGCGTACCCCAGCCTGCCCAGCTCAGGAATCCCCACAGCCTGTCTGCCACACAGCCTCAGACGCTCAGCACTCCCTGCCCTTCCCAGGGACCTGATCAAATCCACCTTGGCCCTCCCCAATGGGGTTCGCTCTGCTCTGCCCTCAGGACCACACAGCCCTCTCTAATGAACAATCCTCGCCTGTACCTCCTCTGCTCAAGAGCGTTCCAAGGCTCCCCACTGCCCCTAGGTCCAGACCCATCCGCTGCAGCTCCTGCCTCGAGCTCCATGTGTGCGTCCTCAGAGCCCCGCTCCCACTCCGCCTCTCTGCCGCTGCCACGTGGACACTGCTCCTGCAGAACCCTCTGTCTGTCTCATCTGCTCCCTGAGCCCTGCTCCTCCCTTTCACCTTCCTGTCTCTACTCTCACCAAGGAAGATCAGGGCTTCCCAGAGCCCCGCGGCCTCACTGTCCCTGCTACAGCACTGAGCACACTACACCACCTCTATGTGCCCACAAGACAGAGACTCTGCCCATGCAGACAGAGTGGACAACTAACGAGCTTGAGGCTGAGGGCTGACAAGTGACAGCCAGGGAAGTTCAGGGGGGAACAGCATAAATGCCGGGGAGAGTGCCAGGCATCTGCAGGGCTGGAGACTGGAGGGGCAGAATCGAGGGCCTGGGGGCCAGCCAAGGAGTCCCCAGAAACCTGGGAGCCTCCTTGGAGAAGGGTATGGCCCACGTGATGGTCAGTGGAGACTTCACAGAGCCTGTGGGCCCCATGCAAGATGCAAGGGAGACTTACACACCTGTCCTGGTAGAGTGAACGGTTTGGGTGGCTCTGAAATCACCACCATGGCAGGCTGTGCAGGCCTGGGGTCGGCCTGGCTTGAGCTCAAGTCCAGTTCCAAGTAACCCATACAACCCCAGACAGGCTGTTCAACCCCCGTGGGCTTCAGTTTTCTTCTGTAAGAACAGGATAAAAAGAGCTACTCCGAAGTGGGCCTGGGGATGAAACGAAAGGAGATGAGGTGGGGAAGACTTTTTGCGCTCCACAGCTGACGTTCACTGCGTGCTCCCTGTGAGCATTTTAAACCCAGATGCGCACTTCCACCAAGACACAGCGAGAGAGACCTACCTAGGTGAGGCTGAACTGCGCTGTCGCGTGGCACCTGGCCTGTGAGCGCACCGACTGAGTGGTTCTGTGAGGACTCAAAAAACCAACGACTGCTCTCACCACAAGGCTGCCACCCCGGAGCTGGAGGCCCCAGGCTCTCCCTCCCTCCAGAATCCTGGGCTGGAGGGCTAGAAGGCATTCCCACGAGGGGGTGGGGACAGGAGGCCTCTGGCCCACCTTGGAGCCACCACCGGCCAGGCCCCATGAAAGGCCCATTGTCTGAGCCAGGCAGACCCCAGGAGCAGAGCCAGCAGAACGGGATGCCCCACCCCCTCCCAGCCTCCGCCAGAGACCAACTCCACCAGGGACAGCCTCTCCCATTGGCAAGGCGGAGCATTCTTCAACATTCCAAGGCTATCCTTCCTGTCTAGTCCCTACCTGCTCCCCAAAATGGCTCCATGGGGCCTCCCTCAGACAGACACACACACAGAGGGAGCACAAATGTAAGCAAGTCAAACAGAGGAGCCAAATAAGGGAGGAGATAATTATGGCAGGAACGCTGCTCCCACTATAGAGAACTGCATTTGGCATTGAAGTTTCTAGTAGATGAGGCAAAGAAAGGGCAGCAGTAGGTACCAAACTGTTGGGCCAAGCAAGGCCAGGGAAGAGAATGCGGGAAAACTGTTTTGGGTTAAGGTTTTACCTGGGAATGGTGGAAACACTGCAAATGTACAAAATATCAGCAAACTGGAGTTGTTCTATGTTATGTGGATTTTACCTTGATAACAACTTTTAAATTCTTAAGAGAAAACATGTTAGACAAATATCAGGTCAGTCTGCCATTTTACATTAAACTTTTAAAAAAATTTTTTTGTGTGTGCCAAGATCAAACTTGGGATTCTGCTCTTATGAGGTAGGCCCCATAACAACTGAGCTAAATCCCCAGCCCCATTACATTAAAATTTAAACTCAAGGTATATTTTTAAGGAAAAAATGATGGTAAGAGCAGAAAACAAGGTACCCAGCATGGCGCCTGGCACACAGTAGGAACTTTGGAAAGGTGTGTGTCTTAGCTGTCTGGCCTCGGTCTGAGAAGATGGAACAGAGCCCGGTGTGCTGTGGACAAATGCATGAGACTGTCCCATGGGTGCCTGATTGCCACTTATGTCCTCAACACAGGCAGGGAGAATGCAGGTCACAAGTCCCTGCTGCCCTCCCTGCACCTTCACCCCATTTTACAGCAAACAGGCTGAACATCACCTGCTTCCCCCGCCCTCCCCAAGAGCAAAAATAACCTTGTCTGAAATCTGACACCCACTTTGATGGGCCCACCAGGAGCTGGCCAGGGAGAAGGCTGCTCTGGAATGCCATCCCACCATATCTCATCTGACCCAGGGGCAGAGATGGAGCGCTGTCATTGGCAGGGCACCCGCCCACAGTGCCCCGCTCTGGCCCACGAGCTGGGACTCAGGTGGAGCCCTCCAGCTTCTGTCTGCCTTGCAGCCCTTTTCTCGGCATCCTGAGTGAAAAAAGGCTTAGACTTTACAGACTTGCTTGGTTGTGTAGATGGGGAAACTGAGACAACGAGGAGCTTCCTGTCCACTATCTGAACCCAGACAGTCCTTGGGCAAGGTGTCTAGAAGTTTGTTCTGAGAAAGAACAGGACAAGCAGGCCTCTGTCTGATCCCTAAAGCTAAACGCAGCTGTCTCCCTGTGAGGTGCTGTGTGTGCATCACTGCCGGGGTACGCAGGAGTTGGCTGGATGGGGGCTCCTGTTTCCTAGACCACAGGCCTCGCAGCCTGCTTTTCCTCTTAGGAATGGAAACGTGGAGAAGGGTGATAGGAGTGTCTGTCATTGCTACAGCACCCGTCACTGCTGTGGGGCAGCTTCCTCACCAGTAAAATGAGAATCCCAAGTACTTAGCAGGGTTGTCTGGAGGTGCAAAAGGGGGAACATGGCCAAAGAGCTTGACCCAGCCTTCGGGCACCACCTCTGCCCTCCTGTCACGGAAGCTCCTAGGACAGGGAGTCAGTGAGTCGGCCTTGCTGGTCTGAGAGCCTCGCAAAGCCAAGGCCGTTTGCACAGGATTACAGGCATGAGACAAGAGGTGACTGGGAGAGGGCGTCCCATCCACAGGGGCAACAGACAGGGCCAAGACTGAGAAGCCAAGCGTGAGGCAGGGCCTCAGCCTCCACCTCTTGCAGCTCCTCGGTCACATGAGCACTGTGTCCGAAGCTTCCGGGATTCTGGGGTACCTCGCTGAGCTCGGCTTCCTAGGTCCATAAAATCAAAGGTGAAAGGTCTCACCTGGAACACACAGATGCCTCCCCAGGACTGACTATGTCACCCAGAGGTGGCGGGTCTACAGCACACATGCCATCACGGGTGTGACGTGTGCTGAGGCACGTGCTGAGCTGTGACCTACATCTTTTTCGGCTCATCACCACATAGCCGTGCCAGCCGGCTGTTAGGATTTCCACTTCACAGATGGGGAAGCAGAGGCTCAAGTACAGGGCAGAGAGGAGACTTAGACTCGATCTTGTGCCACTCGAGGTTGAGGCTGCCTGGCCTCTTGGCTCCTACTGCCTCCTTAGCTGCAGGCAGGACAGCCACAGCCACCTCGGGGACACATGTGACAGCCAGTCACTGCAGATGGCGCTCACTCCCGAGCTGGGGCTCGCAGCACCCCCCCCCCATGTGCTCAGCAGGAACAAGGGTGTGCACAGGGCCCTATGACCCCGATCGCCCCACACTTAGCTCTAGCAGTGAGGTGGCCACTCGGAGCCCTGAAGGACAGATCTGGCCTCCTGCTCAGAGCCTTTCGTGCCTCCCCAAGACTGCGAGGCCCTGCCTTTGGGTCACCATGGCAACAGGCAGCCAGGAGAAGGGGCCCAGGCTCTGGTTCTGCCAGCCACCTCCTGTACCACTTCACAGGAGGGTGAGGGAGAGAAGGTGAGGGTGAACAGGAGACATGGGGAGGAGAAGAGAGCAAGCGGTTAGAAAGCAGCAAGAGTCACAGAGAGCAGAAGGAAAGAGAGCCGGGAAACAGAAAATAGAAAAAAGAGGTAAGAGAGAAAAACTAGGCTGGTAAGGACGTGCATGCGCACACATAAGGAGAAGCGAGGGAGGCAGGAAAGGGGCCCCTTCAAACCTCCCCACTGCACACACACACACACACACATTCCTCCAGCCTGAGTTGCTCTCAGCCAGCAGCAGGATTCTAGCCACTGCGGGGACTTCCTGCCCCAGGAAGCTGGCAGGCTGGTGGCCCCTTCAAGGCCCCAGCTGCTCTCCAGGCCCCTCTGGCTAAGGGACAGAGTCTCCTCAGGCTCCCAGGCAGCACTTTCCCCTGGGATATCCTTCGCTCTCAACCCTCAGTCATGGAGGCGCCCAGAGCGCTCTTGCCCAGTAGCTTCCTTCCGCCCCACCTTACCCAGCTTCCCTTTACACAAAAAAAACACCTTCTTATTACTCCCCAGCCTTAGAAGCCGTTCCTGAGCACGCGAGTGGGGGCTACGATTCATCTTGATGCATGGGAAGTGAACAGGCCTCAGAACAAGGCTGAGCCAGGGGACCCCAGCCCTGGCAAATGTGAGGGTTGGAGAGGCACAGTGGGGCCGGCTGGCGAGCCATGCTTTTCCACAAGCACTGTACACCAGGGGCTGCAGAATGGCCTGCCTGGCCTAGCCTCACCCCACGCTAGCCTTTTATGCTCTGTTTGGGAAATCTGAATGCACAAGAAAGATTTGAAGAAGAAAAACGAGGTGGGTGGAGAAAGAGAAGAAAGAAACACAGGAAGACCGAGCGTGGTGGCTCACGCCTGTTATCCCAGCACTTGGGAGGCAGAGGCAGGAGGATTGCTGAGTTCGAGGCTTGCCTGGGCTACATAGTGAGCTCAGAGCCAGCCTGAACTACAAAGTGAGACCCTGTCTCAAAAAAAAAAAAAAAAAAAAAGAAACACAGGAAGGCCCAAGAAGCTCAGATTGCACCTATCTGACCCTGCCTCTGTCTGTCTGGACAACCCAAAGCTGTTTCTCAAGTCTGTCTGGACCTCACTTTGCACATCCCTAAAATGGGCACAGTGCGGGCATGGTGGCTCACGCCTGTAATCCCAGCACTCGGGAGGCAGAGACAGGAGGATTGCTGAGTTCAAGGCTTGCCTGGACTACATAGTGAGCTCAGAGCCAGCCTGAACTACAAAGCGAGACCCTGTCTCAAAAAAAAAAAATGGGCACAGGAGCATCACAGGCAGACTTAGTGAGACTGTGCTCAGGTCTGACCCAACATCACAGCTCTTTGTGTTCTTAAAAAGCCAGGTGCCATCAAGACACAGGAAACAATTCACCCTCTTTGTCTGCCAGGCCTTAGCAGAGCAGGGAGAGTCAGATGCGGCCAGTCAGCCTGTCCTGACAGTGACTTTCACTCTTTCTCCTCACCACACCAGTAGGACACAAAACCTGCCTACCTCAGGGCTTCATTCAACCAGGAATCAAGATGCAACAGGAAGAAGTCTATGGCTCTTGGCAGACCACCCCTCCCAGGAGCGCCCACACATGAGGAAGGAAATGGACTCTTGGGCTCTAAAGTGGCCATCACCTGAAGACAGTGTGGGTTACTGAGGACAAGCCATGTGTGGGACAGGGGCATATATATCTGCACATTCGAATTTGCACTGACCCTGAGCATTGTACACACTCGGTAAAAATGTGTGACTGAGCCCACGAGGCATGGCTTGAATGCAGACACGGCTGTCAGGGGGGTCCACCCCAAAAACACCCTAACACAAATTCTAAACAAAGCCC
Organism: Thryonomys swinderianus; assembly: GCA_004025085.1. NCBI lineage: Eukaryota > Metazoa > Chordata > Mammalia > Rodentia > Thryonomyidae > Thryonomys > Thryonomys swinderianus. The sequence continues at coordinate 15,126 of PVIC010015153.1, forward strand.
TGAATCTGGAAGAGGCTCCAGTCTGCTTTTAAGCGTTTCTGTCAAGTTTCTGTCACCACCACTTTAAACTGTTTTCGTGCTGAGGTGGCTCCAGCTTAATAGTTGTTTGTGTGATTTCATCTGTCTACAAACTCAACAGCCACAACTCCTGCTAAAACCAAACCAGAGCCCTGTGGCCGCGGAAGGCTTCCCCCTGTGTAGGGTGGGGTGAGGGGGCCCCTGCTGGGGGAGCAGTGACTCAGTGCAGGAGGAGACAGCCTAGGCTGGGGCCTTGGAAGGGGTGGGAGCCGGGGGAGCTGGGAGTGGCCAGGGCCAGAGGGACAATCTCTGGCTGCAGATCTGAGGGCTGCCTGGGCCAGAGGATAGGAGGCTTGCTAGCTAATGAGGTTAAAATCCAGGCCAAGTTAGGAGGCCTCCCACCCCTGCTGCAGCTGGGGATCCACTGGTACCCTCCATTCCTTCAAGATGCTGGAACACAGCATGGGACAGGACAGTCTCTTTGCTCATGGGTGGACAATACACAAAAGGAACAAGATCGTACTAGAGAAAGAAAAACGTGAGCAAAAAGAAAAAACAGGCTGGGATCAAGAGAAGGTGGCAGGTAGGAGGAACTTGTACAATGTGGTGAAGGAGGAGGCTTCCAGACTGGATGATAAGGGGAAACTGTGCAAAGACCTGGGGTTACAGGGTAGCAGGCATGGAAACAAGAAGGTGCCAACTCCCAAAGGGGGAGCAGCAGCCAGCAGAGGAAGAGAAGGTGTTGGGAGAGAATTCTGAAGGGCAAAGGAAAAGAAAGTCTTGGGAAGAATTCTAAGGGCCAAGTAGGCCCCCAAGGAGTCTGGATTTTCCAGCAAGTGAGAGGAAGGGCTGGAAGCTGTCAGGAAGGAAGTGACCTGACCTGCATTTCTGATCCCTGTGCTGGTGGGTGGAGGTGTCCTTCAGGATGAGAGAGGGGGAAGCAGGGAGAGTCCACAGTGCCACCCCCTAGGCCAGTCAGAGAGGATGGAGGGAGGGCGGAGTTGGGGGGGATCCAACCAGCTTCCCTTCCACTAGTAAGATGCTGGTCAATGCCTAAGGGCAGTATCAAGGCGTTCCAGTGCAAGCCCAGGAGAAGACAGGCACACTGAACAGCTGAGACTCCACTAACTGTAGCCTTGTGGTAGGTTAAAGGCTTCAGTTCCCACTGACAGGTAGAGTCCAAGCCCCACCCCTGGATCATCTTCAGTCATGAGAAGACATGCAGCTTCCACAAGGTCTTTGGAGCTCTTGCTCTGGGGTATCTTACTCCCCTGAGACTGTCATACTGAAGAGGCCATGAGTAGGTGTTCTGATCAGAAGTCCCAGCTAAGCCCAGCCTTACAGTCATTCCCACTACGGTGCCAGTGGTGCCATCATGGACCCTACTGCCACCACCAAGTAACCTTTATCAGTGCCCCCTGAGGAGGAAGAAACCAGCCAAAGCTGGCCCAAACTCCTGACCCACAAAACCAGTAGACATTATAAAATGGTGCTGTTCTAAGCCACAAAGTTTCAGGGTAGGTGGCTTTGCAGCTGTAGTATCTAGAAGACTTCATCCCAGAAAACAGCATAGGGAAAGATGTGCTTGCTCTATAGGAAGGAGGATTCTGCCAAGGAGACTGTGGAGGAATAGTCAGCTAGGCACAAGGAACCCTTGGGAAGAGTGGCCTTCTCAAAAGAGCCCTGCTGGTCACCATGCAGAGTCAAGGCAGATGAGGAGAGAAGCTGTTCCCGATTTGATCAAAGTATCTTAGTTACTCTTCTCACTGCTGAGATAAAATACCTGACACCCAAAGTTAAAGAAGAGTTTATTTTAATTCACAGTCATAGAGACTTCAATCCATAGTTGGCTGGCTCTAAGGCAAGGAAGCATGGCTGAGGGACCTCTCAGAAGAGAAACGGCTCATGGCAGGCAGAAGGCAGCAAAGCAGCAAACAAAAAGCCATGATCTTCTTTCTGTCCTTTGCATCCTACCCAGGCTACCCACAGAACTCACACCCAGGGTGGGGAACCCTTAATCCAAGCATTGCATCAGGAATCAATCCCATCACATCCTTGATCCTAGAAGAACACACCTGAGATCCAGCCACCTCTGAAAAGCACCACCTATAATCTCATGAAGTTTTGGGGGGACATCTAGATATAGCCACAACAGGAGGGATGGAAAGCAGTCCAATCATAGTGACAGGGAAAGGATGAGGTATCACAAGTGGGCATGGACACCACAGAAAACACTTTGAGAGGTTTCTATGAGAAAAAGAACCAAAGAAACCAAGTGGTAGCTGGACATGGGGATGGGGAGGGGCTTTGTTTGCCTAAAGGTTGGGAAATACTAGAGCTCATTCCATGAGCTGCTCACAGGACAAGGGCTCCTTAGGAAGATCCTTTTTAAATTCTTTTAGATGTGCTCACTTCGGCAGCACATATACTAAATTCTTTTAGATTCATTTTAGAAGTTTATGGCTGTCATTTGTTGTGCAGCTATTCTGTGCCAGGCCTGGGGTGGGGGGTCCTTTATCTCACATCTCGGAAACAGAATCCTCATTTCACCGCAGATGAAGAAAAGGAAACTTGAATATTATGCCTCTTTGCGATGGACCACCTCACACTGTAGTGTAACACCTCTTTTTCTACTTTTACTTGGCCCAAACTGCCTCTGCAGAGCCTGTTTCTTTTCCTGTCTTTAACAAAACTTTGCTACAGTTGAAAAAGAAGGAAAAGGGAAAAAGGAGGAAGAAAAGGAAGAGAAGAGAATAAAGAAACTTGTCAAGAAACAAGGAAAGACTCCCACACACACCCACATACACACCCTGGCCAGTGAAAAGCAAAGGGGACTGGACTGGGGCCTCCCAACTCCAGAGCATGGTCAGGCACTGGAGAGGGGATGCTGTCAGAGGAAGCTCAGGTTACCAGCCTATGGGACTTTTGAGACCGAGCCCCTGGCACTTCAGAAACCCTCGGTCCCTTGCCTCCCAGCAATATGAGACTGAGCTAGATGGAGAGATGGTCCCACCAGTGCGCACATCTGGGCTGTGGGGATGTCATCATCTCCACCACCACGCCCCATCCGGCTGGCTCACAAGTCCTCCCATCCCCCTGCTGGCCCAGCTCAAACCTGTTCTTGCAGTAGAGAGACACACCTTCTGTCTGCCTGGCTGCCAGAAGCTCCACTTTTATCTTCAAAAGCAAGGGCAGGGTAGAACCTGGCCAGCTCAGAGTTCCAAGGAGGCCCTCAGGGTGGAGCTGGGAGTGGGCAGGGAAGCAAGGCTGGGCCCTTCCCTTCTAGATCTCTTCAGTGGCCCCATCCCAGAGTCGTTTAACCCTTGGCCCCCATCCCCTCCCAGGGACCAGCCCTGTCCCAGGCTCCTGACCACAAGTCACTGCTCTCAGAACTATAGGCTGCTGCTGGATCTCTCCACTGTCTCCTCTGTGTGAAGCCAGAGTGGTCTGAACTTGCACTGAGACCCCACACCCCCAGAGGCTGGAGCAGAGCTAGTCTAAAACACAAGTTTGGCTCCTTCCTGATGCCCACTGGGAGAAGGCAGAGAGAGCTGCTGGCAGAGAGAGCCCTCTCAAAGAAACAAAGAGAAATGTCTGGGACCCACCTGTTTCTGCAGGCCTGGAGTGGCCGGAAACTGAGCTGCTTCAGAGGAGGCCCCAGGGCCACTCCCCTCCCAGACCTTCAGCCCAGTCAAGCCACACCCCAGGGCGATAGCAGCCAGTTCCAAGCTTCACAGCAGCAGTGTTAAGACGTGGAGAGACCCAAGCAGAGGTGCTGCCTCCCTGGCCCCCTGACAATTGGACAAAGTAAAGCCAGTCCCGCCCCCTAACATGAATGCAGCTTTCTGGAATCCCAGTGCCTTGTGACCAATTTCCCTGTGCCCACGATGTGGCAGGACTTGACAGACACTCTACAGTGGCTCTGTGTGCGTAACACAGACCCCTCCTCCTGGTGCCCTGTGAGGAACAAGTATCTCTTGGGCACAGGAGAGGGAGCTGATGCTTGGTTACCAGAGGACTTGCCCAGGGCTCCACACCAGGGAGAGGAGGTGCTGCCTGACTCACTGGGCTGCCTGATTCTCAGGTTCATAATTGGCATCCAGTGAGGCTCATTCACAATGTATAATTTACTACTGAGGAAGCCCCCATCAGGAAATTCAGATGCCCAAGGTGGCCATGCATGGTCTCCTCCACCAGGGGCGCTGTTGCCTTTCCTCCCATTTCCTTGTGGAACTGGCTCTGGCTTGCCTCTCACACAAAGGTTTCTCTGGTCAGACCTGCTTCCTCACCTAGACAAACTTTCGCAGCCCAGCTAACCCATCACCTCCTCCAGGGAGCCTGCTCTGGCCCTCTTGGGGCTAGTGAAGGCCACTTTGGGGCTCCCCTCCATCATAATCTAGCCACACGGTGCTGCCATCCTCAGTTTACCCCTCTTAGTCTCTGCATCATCTTGAGGGCACCTGAGGACAGGTCTGGTGTGACCCATCCCTGTGTCCTCAAAGTGCTAGACTCTGGCCCTTTGCAGCCCATCCCTGCCGCCACCCCTACCCGCAAGGAGGCTGCTCTGGGAAAGGCAGGGGCACATAGGCCTCAGCCAGGGAGTTGGAGAGGATCCAGTTGGCAGCAGCACCTGTCCCTGCAGCCACAGGACGGAGCTGGCACAAGGCAGAGACACGAGCTCCTCAGCTCCAGGTCAGCCCAGGACAAAGCAAGGGCCCTCAGTGCCCAGGGCCTCTGCCCAGCTGGAGCCTAGGGCCAAAGCTTCAGGTTCTCTAACTGGTTGAGAGAGGCTTGTTTTTCTTATCTGTAAAGCCCACTGACAACTAGCAGGCTTGCAAAGCTCCTTGGGCATTTAAATATGCCTGGTACTTAGTAGGTCCTTCACAGAAAAGTTCAGTTTCACCTTTTCACCAGCAAACTCTACTCCTCCAGTGTCTCTGATCCTGTCACAGGTCTGGAAAGATCTTCAGGGCAGACAGATCTGGTTCACAGACAGGGACACTGTGGCCCCAGAGACAGAGTGAGCTCGGATCACTGAGGCAGGGCTCCAGACCCTCCCACTTCCGGCACAGTGGTGGGCAGCTCGCCAGAGGCCCAAGATGCCACCATGGCCTTGCCACTGGCACAGCCTCCCCTAGGCCATTGCACGTGCATGATGAAGTCAGCTCAGACAGCCTGGGACCCTGAACCTACACTGGTAGTGTGCAAAGCTGGGCAGAGTTTGGGTTCCGGAAACCAGGGAGGTTTCGCTGAAGGTTCTCGCTGGGTTTCAGACGTCTCCTTTGTCAAGAGGAGGGCGAGAGGAGCTCTCATGAGCCCAGGCCCCTCACCCCGTATCTCCATGCACATCCGCCCAGGGCCAGGTCCTCTTCCCAGCCCTGTGGGCTCCTCATCGTGCCGTCCACACACAGAAGAGGAGGCAGGACAATGCTTTTCCTGGGTCGCTAAGGAAACTGCACACCCTGCATCAAGCCTGGGAACGACAGAGGCTCCAAGGAGCTCACAGACAGCAGGGGCAAGAGTCCTTCAAACCCCAGGCTCAGTCTACAAAACCCAGCGCCTCGGCAGCAGGCCCCACAGCCAGGCTCAGGCCCCTGAGCCACCTGGGCTCCCTCCAGCACCCACAGCCCAGGCCTCTGAGGGAATGCTCCTCCCCCACAGCTCACATGGCTCCCTTCTCTGCGGCTGGATCACTCTCAGCAGCTCTGCTCAGATCCCCGCACTGCTCTCTCACCAGTCCTGCTCTAGACAGCCCGCGTTGAGTTCCACAGTGCTGCTTATTAGCTGTGTGACCTTGGGAAAGTCACCTGTCTGCCTCAGCTTTTCCTTTCTGTGGGCACCATGACCCTATCTGCCTCCCAGATTGTTCTGAGGAATAAATGAGTTGGCACACAGTGGGCATTTACATGGCACTATTCACAGCACTCATTGCAGGCTTTGTTATTTGACTGCCTCCCTCACCATCTCTCCCTACCAGCTGTCAGCCCCGTCAGTCCTCAGTCAGCGCCTGTGGAGGGAACAAGGGGAGATGTCATGGACTGTGGGGTTAAAGAGGAGGAAACGCAGAGGGACGCGAAGCTGAGCTAGGTTTGGAGGCGTAAGAGTCCTCCGGACAGGTTCAGAACACTTTGCCCAGGGTCAAAACGGGGCTACAGCAGCTCCTGAACAGACGGATGCTGAGTGTTTGGGTGTCACTCACCCCAGACACCCCGTGGCCTGCGGTCACTCCTTCAGTCTGTGGCTTTCGAGTCCTCCTAGGCACATCGCTCTCTCGTTGCTTTACGTCTACAGGTCTCCCCTCCACCTGAGCCTCGGGGAGACGAGCCCTCCCCCTGACCATCAGGCCCCATAAGGTGACAAGCACACCCTTCACAAACGCTCAGAGCCTCCTGTGTCAGGCAGCGACTCCAGAGCCACCCGGCACCCAGAGGCCCCACAAGGGACACTTGACTGAAGTCTCTCAGTGATAATGGGGTTCACCTGAGACTCTAACCCAAATGCTGGACCATCCAGCTCCCCCTGCACTGGGTCTGACCCCCAGTGGGCCTGGAGACGATGGTGGGGAGAATGCCCTCCATCTGTCCTCAGGTTCAGGGTGAGGTGGGAGGATCGTGCTGGGAGTCTGGGGCAGCACAGGGTCTGTGAGTGTGAGGACAAGCGCCCCACAGCCATGTCTGACCTCCTACTGTCCAGCCAGCAGCTCTCCCTGGGTACGTGGCATCTCTGGAGGACTGAGACAAACGGCACCATCACCATTTCTGCACTGGAAAAAACTTCGGAGCCCACTGAGAGCTGACCTGGTCCCAGCTAGACCTAAAAAGTTAGGCCTTGAATTCACTATGTAGCCCAGGCTAGCCTTAAACTTGTGATCTTCCTGCCTCAGCCTCCCGAGTGCTGAGATGACAGGTGTGTACCATGACATCCTGTGCTAGCTTGCTTTTTATTAAAAGACGCCTCGGTTCCAAGCCACAAAATATCTTCAAACTGGATCACTAAGTCAGAGTGAAGGAAATCAAGAAGTAAGGGAAATCCAAGACTTCCCAAGAAGGCAATAGTTCAAAGGTGGTTATCAAGGCCACAGTGTTTTTAGGCAACATGAGGTCCCTGTCCTCATGGACCCAATTTCCACATCAGAGGCCCACCTCTCCACGCAGGCAGAGTAGAGTCAGGCCTTGTGTGTTGGTGCCACTTCCAGCCTTCGCCTGGCATAGCCTCTGGTCCCTTAAGAGCCCAAACTTTGGAGCCAGCACCACTGAGTTCAAATCCTTGGTCAGCACTTAACGCCAAGATCCTGGGGCATCACTTAACCTCACTGAGCCTGAGATTCCTTAGGGCAGGAAGTGTTTCTGCTGCACGGAGAACAGAATGAGTTTGGCACGGTCTCCGGCGCAGCCAGAAGAGGCTTTGCTAACACTGCTGTCCCTGTAAAGTGGTGCTAATGACACATTCTTACCGCTGGGAAAGGAGCCTTTTAAATAACACAGAGCTGAGAAGACCTGGCTGCTCCTGCTCTGTCCTGAGCTGGGGGAGGAGGGGACCGCAAGGCCCACGCTCAGATGCTCCCCAGGCCAGCCCGAGAAGCTGCCTGCTCCCAGTCACTGCCAAGCACACCAGGAATCTTCCCAGGGCCAGCCCAGTGCCAGGCACACCAAAAGCAGCCTGGAGGAGGCCGCTGGGTGTGAGAGCGCCAGGAGAGTGTCCAGCAGGAGCAGCACCTGAGCCAAGTCTGCGGCTCCGGGGAACTTGAGGGGAAGCAGAGGAGGTGCAGGGAGCTGGGGTAACTGGAGCAGAGGGTTCGGCGGGTGAAGCCACGGGGAGGGGAGAATCCTGCCTTGCACTAGGCAGCAGCAGTTCTGCGCATCTGCGACAGAGACACAAGGGGTGAGGACGGTGCATCAGGAGGGAAGCGGGACTGGGAGTGATCACCAGTGCCCTTCGGTGTCGTATAAGACATATGAAGGTCACGCCGAAGTTGGGGACAAACCACACTAGCCTGTTGAAAGAGGCCCAGCATAAGTCGGGGGCCCGGTAAGGAGGGGAGTTAAGGGGCGCATGTGTAGATGGGGGGCATTGATAAAGCCTCCCTCTACTTCCCTCAGCCCCCTTTTAAAAGGCTGGTGCTGCCAACTTCCTCAGAAGACAGTCGCTCTGCAGACGGACAAGCCCTCCAGTCCGCCTGAGCCTTCTCCACATCCCAGGTCAGAGGCCACCGCAGGTGCCACCAAGCCCCTGGATCTGTCTCTGGCTTCAGAATCTAATCTCAGCTCCAAAGTCCCTGTGAGAAGGTCCCAGGGAAAAGTGCTCTCCAAGGTCACTCCCCAGGACGCCGTCCCACACGGCCGGTCCTCACGTGGTCCTGCGCCCTCTGTCCTCACCTGGAACTGTGTCACTCATGAGCACTTGCCCCAGCGCTATGGCCTTGGAGCGTGAGCGGAAGCTCCTCAGAGTCCTGAGCTCGGGCGCAACTGACAGAGACATGCACAGACCTCAGCCAGACCGATAAACACACTCCAGCCGGACCCCCAGACACTGCAGTGGCTCCGTCCACACAGCCAGCCCAGGGCGTCTACTGGCCGTAGCGCTTGTTTGGGGAGTGTTGTCTATTATTAAACAGCCTAGACATTCCGCAAGTTCTCCTTCTACGGAAGAGTAGAAAACGGCCTGTGAAAAGTGAGACAGAGGATACAGAACTTCTGGCTTAAAGGGGACGCGTCAGCGTCTTCCCAGGCCCCAGCGTCCGCTGCCCTCCCTGTGCTACCCGCAGCCCACTGTCCATACCCTTCGCAGGTGGCTCCCCACATTCTGGATCATCACGCAGGCACAGTAGCTCCTGGAGACAGGCTGGTCACCTGAGCCCCGGCCTGCAGCACCCTGGCTCTAAGGCAGCCGGCTAGGGCTCCGGCTCCCTGCAGCTCCTCCTCCCACCGCAGCTGCGCCCGCCCTCCCTAACCAGCTGTTTTCGCCTGCCCCTGCCAGGCCTCTCGGCAGGCAGCCCTCTGACCCCCTTCCCCGAGAGCCCACACAACCTTCACAGAGGGCTCTTTGGGGCAGCCAGCTGGGCTACTGCCACGCCAAGGGCACAGTTCCCATGTCCTGGGCGCCTGGCCCGTCTCACTTCTTCTCACCCCTTTCACTTCGAGCCACCCCTCCCCACAGGAGCGGCTCTGGGATGGCCCCTGGGGGCCGCAGGCCATCCGTCCCCAAGGGGTCAGGCTGGAACCCAGCTCCCAGACACCAGACCACCTGCTACCACTCCTCACCTTGGGGAGCGCCACTCCACCCGGCCGGCCTCCAGCAGCTGCTGGCCGCAGAGAGGGCACACCCTCATTTCCTTAAAATAAGCAGTGTGATTCTTCTAAAGTGGCACCTGCCACATTCTCCACCGATTGGCATGGAGGATCGAGCCAAGAAGGATTCAGGCCCCTGTAGTCACGATGGGCTGAGGCACTCCCAGGATTTCACTTCTCCCTCCCACTTCTGCAAGAGGCTTGGAGAAGAGGCCCTGACACTCACACTGGACTCCGCCAGCGTGACCAAGTGTATGGGGGAAGGGGAGAGGGTAAGGGAAGGTCCGAGCAAGGGAGACGGGTAAGGAATAATAATAATACACAGCCCGTACGAACCGGGTCACTACTTGTGACCTAGGTTTCACCCCAGGCCCTGGGGGAGGCTCCTAGGCAGGGGAGGTGTGCCCCCCACACCCCAGAGAGCAGAGGAGAGAACAAATCTGCTTAGCTCAGAGGCCTCTGCCTTTGCTCCGTCCCCCGTGGCTCCAATTCATTCAGCACAGATTCAACAGCATCCCCTTTGGGCACCTCCTGCCAGGCTGAGGCCGGGTTCTGAACCCAGTTTTTTCACCACTTGGCTCTGGGCAAGTTCCTTTCTCTTTCTGGAATTCCGTGCCATAGGAATCAGGGAAGTAAAGCCTGTCCACATGAGCTCCGGCTTTCCCTCACAGAGCTGGCTATCTGTCTGCAGTTCTGTGCCCACCAGTGCAGCGTTAAAGCCAGACGCTAGAGATACCAGGATGGCCCACCGGAAGCCCTATGGGTGGGGACAAGTGGCTTCCTGGAGGAGGCTGAGTGCATTGGAGAGCGGTGAGCTAGGAGGCCTAACAGGAACAGAATAGGGATCGGGCACCTAAGGGGCCTCTAAAAGTGATGAACAACACGACAAAAGCCACGTGAGGCCCAGGACAGTGGCAGGAGCCTTCTTGGAAAGGACAGCTCCTGTCCCACATCACCAGGCCCCCAAGATACCTTGACAGGCAACAACCTGGACAATTTCAAGCCCTCCAGCTGCTGGGGAAGTAACGGAAACCCAGAAAGTTCTTGCCCCAACCTGCAGTCCTGCACAGCACCACACATCCCAGGCCCTCTGCACCCAGCCCAGCACCTGAGCTTAGAGCTGGACAGGGAGCCCCATGAATGGCACATGAGCCCCCAGAGGACCCACAGGAGGAGGAGGTGGTCTAGAATCACTTCTGCAAGTCCAGAGCCCTGTTCACCTGACCCCAAACAAAGCTTAAAATGAGACGCTCCGCTGAGACTCAAAGATGACCTAACTCATGGCTGAGTGGACAAAGGGCCAGATCTTTCCAGTGGCCCCTACAGCCCTCTCTGTGCCATTTGTTACAGACCCGGCTCCCATCTCCCTGCCTCAGAAGCTCTGCAGTGTCTGTCATACAGACACTGGCTGTCCACCTCCCCTCTCCGGGTCACCGGGAGCCCCCGTGGGCTGGGACCACATATGACTCATCTCCGTGCCCAAGAAAGGAAGGTCTTCGATGCAGAAGGCAGGAAACATACATGGATGAATCACAGTTCTGGAAGGGCCCAAACTTCAGCCACCAGGATGGTAGAGGCTGCTGAGCCCCAGCCCCAGAGCTTCTGATTCAGCAGAAGTCAAGTAGACCCCAAGATCCCCGGTGACGCTGAAGCTGTGGGTCCAGCTGTTGGTCCAGTCTTGACTCAGAAGCAGGAAGCCCAGAGATTTTAAAGGCAAAACTTGATAGTATATCACTAGCAGCAGTAGTGCTCCCACTACGGTCACTGTCTCTATAACCCTGACATTTGTCCTCTTCACATGCCCAGCACGTACATTTCTGCCTCCACCTCACCATAAAAGAAGATACTATGATTTTTATTTTCCTCCAAAGCAAAAGTCAGTATTATGACCACGTGAACAGTGGACAAGCAAATGAAGCATCCTCCATATTTACAGTCGCTCCCATCACTCATGTGACCACCTGAGCTCCATCACCTGTCGGATCAGTGGCATCACTAGACTTAAGTTCTCCTGTGAACTACATGTGCAAGGGTTCTAGGCTATATGAGCTCCTATCTAATTCCTGATGATCGGAAGCAGCTGAGGCAGTGATGCTAGCGCTGGGGAGCAGCTGCAAACACAGGTTAACCTAGCAGAGAGGGCTGACTGCACAGAGACCATAAGAAATCAATCACTTGCAGACTCCCATCAAAACCCTCTCAGTGAATCACAAGTAACAACTGAGGTACACCTGGTGACCAAACTTATAGTGACAAATGAGTTGATGTCCTTTTACTATGTAGCTGCATCTGGCCGCAGGCTTTAAATCAGAATCCAGAACTTATTTTAGTCCAGCTGTGGCCCACCCTTTATTTTATTTACCACCTCCACCCATGCCTCTTTCCCACACTGCACACTGGTCTCAGTCATGACTTTGGTACGCTCACAAGCAACCCTAGCCAAAACGAGTAAAAACCAAACATCACTGGAGAGTTTCTTTAAAAGGGAAAAGGCCCAAGGATGAAATAGCAAAAGACGCTAAGATGCCAATAAAAAAAAAAAAGAAAATGTCAAGCATTTAAAAGAAAATACCAAGAATCCTACTTAAATCAGAGCTCTTTACAATAGGTAATTCACATTCCCCAAGCCTGGTTTATATACTATGTGGGGACCAGCTATCCATGAAAGCCATAAAACCTTCAAAACTGCTTTGTTACGTGAAGACTAAGCACCCTGAATTGAAAGACAAGCCTTTGGAATTTTTCAAAGGAAAAACATGTGAACACAAAGAACAGAAATATTACTTGTCTATCACTTCATCAAATGTGTCTGTACTGAGAACACCATGCTTAGTGGTTGATCACGTAGCTAAAGCTAAGAAGCCCTTTACTACTGATAGAGAGCTAATCCTGTCTACTGCTAAAGACATTTATTGGGAAATTTTAGGAAAGACTGCAGCTCAACAGGAGGCATGTGTTCCTCTTTCAGCTAGTACCATAACTAGAAGAATTGACGAAATGGTAGAAGATATTTAGATACAATTGACAGAGAGGATTCATGTAGTGCCACGATACACAATCCAGGTTAACAATTCTACCAGTGTTCACAACAAGAAAATGATCTTTGTTTTTGTGAGATATATTTTTCAGGAGGATGTGCATGAAGATATGTTGTGTACACTTTTTTCTTCTTCTTTTTTTGAGACAGGGTCTCACTTTGTAGTTCAGGCTGGCCCTGAGCTCACTATGTAGCCCAGGCAAGCCTTGAACTCAGCAATCCTCCTGCTTCTGCCTCCCAAATGCTGGGATTACAGGTATGAGCCACCACACCCAGCATTTGTGGTGTGTGATACTGATTGCTGCTGGGCGTGAGTCACCACAGCCAGTATTGTTTTATGTGGTTACTGTGGATTGAACCAGGGACCTTGAGCTTGCTAGGCATGCGCCAGAACCACTGAACTAAATCTCTGTCTCTTATGTGCACTTTTGTTGCCAACCAACACCACAGCTGCAGAACTCTTCAAGTCTTTAAATGATTACACATGGAAAAACTGAACTGATCATTTTATGTCTGTATACATACAGATGGAGTAGCTGCCATGGGTGGATGGCTTTCTGGTTTTGCTGCTTAGATCAAAGAGGTTGTTGGGGGATTGTGGGTGGATGGGGATATGGGTAAAAATGAGAATTAACTTCTGTCATATACTGGTACAAATTCCCCAATGTTGTGTGTGATTGTGAGCTGTATATAAAATGTACCAATAAAAATTCAATTAAAAAAAAGAGGTTGGGCCTGAGATTTAGCTCAGTGGTTCCAGTGCCTGCCTCCCAAATGCCAGGTCCTGAGTTTGATCCTGGTAATCACATACAATGCTGGACGTGGTGACTCACGCCCACCAGCAATCAATACCACACACCACAGTGCCGGGTGTGGTGGCTCATGCCTGTAATCCCAGCACTTGGGAGGCAGAGACAGGAGGACTACTGAATTCCAGGTTTGCCTGGGCTACATAGTGAGCTGAGGGCCAGCCTGAACTACAAAGCTAGACCCTGTCTCAAAAAAAGGTTTCTTCTCAAGGTGTCTGGACTCTGTGTCATCCTTACAGAAATGCTGGCTAGCCAAAAAAAAAAAAAAAGTCACCTGAACATAACAATATTAAACAGAAAGTGATTAAAATTATTAACCACATGGGCTGGAGGATTAGCTCAGTGGTTCCGGCGCCTGCCTCACAAGCGCAAGGTCCTGAGTTCAATCCCTGGAAACCACATACAATGCTGGGCATGGAGACTCACGCCCACCAACAATCAATACCACATACCACAGTGCCAGGCGTAGTGGCTCACGCCTGTGATCCCAGCACTCGGGAGGGCAGAGGCAGGAGGATTGCTGAGTTCGAAGCTTGCCTAGGCTACATAGTGAGCTCATAGCCAGCCCAAACTACAAAGTGAGACCCTGTCTCAAAAAAAAAAAAAATTAACCATGGGCCGGAGGGTTAGCTCAGTGGTTCTGGCGCCTGCCTCACAAGCGCAAGGTCCTGAGTTCAATCCCCGGTAACCACATACAATGCTGGGCATGGAGACTCATGCCCACCAACAATCAACACCGCATACCACAATGCCGGACGTGGCGGTTCACGCCTGTAATCCCAGCACTCGGGAGGCAGGGACAGGAGGATTGCTGAGTTTGCGGCGGCTTGCCTGGGCACCATAGTGAGCTCAGGGCCAGCCTGAACTACAAAGTGAGACCCTGTGTCAAAAAAAAAAAAAAAGAGAAGAATTGCAAAGCCCATGTCTTCTCTAACATACAAAATCTAGGTAGCTTTCTAAGGAATTCTATTCAACCTAGCTATTCCTCTTCTAGGCACCCTCCCAAAAGAGGTACAGACATCATATTACAATGATAAGTGCATACTCACATTTATAGCAGCACAATTTATAGTCGATAAATTTTGGAAACAGCCTATATGTCCATCAACAGATGACATAATAATAGAAACAAAGTGCCCAATAATATAACGCACTTGAGTCACTCCAAAATCGTCTCCCATCTCCTTACTTCAGTCTCCGGAAAAATTGTCTTCCTCAAAACCTCCCTCGTGTCATAAAGATCAGGACCGCTGCTCTAGAGGCTCCAAAATCCAATTCAGGCCAGCCTTGAACTCTCAGCAATCTTCCTGCCTCACCTCCCAAATGCTGGGATTACAGGTGTGAGCCACCATGCCCAGCTTCCCAGAGCCTCATTTCTAGAGTGCGATGAGATTGTGTGCTACCAGCATAAAGGTCGATCCTTTAGGGAGCTTTCTTTTTTTTTTTTTTTCTGGTACTGGGATTGAACTCAGGTCCACTGCGTTTGCAAGGCAGGTACTGGAACCACTGAACTAAATCTGCAACCCTCTAGGGAGCCTTCTGCAGACAGTCTGCCCCGTAAACCCTCCAAAGCCAGAGTCCTTCTCTGGCAGGCTCCCCTTCCCCCACACCTCGTCCTAGCCCATCCAGCCCTGCTGACCTGGCCTTCCAGGATGGAGCTCAGATGTCTGCCGATTCTTCAGGTCCACATCTCGACTCTACCTTCCACCCAGTGACAAAGCACAGTGAAACAATCTCATCTGTGTCCCACAGTGTCGCCACCCTCTAACCCAGACCCACCCACCCATCAGTTTGGGAGCTCACAACAGCGGGAACCTCTTCTGAGTCATGGAGTCCCCAGCACAGGTCCTGCCCAGAGCAATCAAGGGTGGGTGGACAGCAGGGGCAAATGAGGGGACGGGTGAGCAGAGACGACCAACCCAAAGCACTTCCTTCGTCCGAGCCTTAGCCTTCCCACGCGGGCACACAGCTTGTCTGAGCAGGAGGGGACCTTGGGCATCTTCCACTCCAGCTCCCACTTTCAGCGCTGTCCTAGCTGAACCCCTCCGTGGCCAGAACCCACAGCCACGCCTGTGTCCCAGCCTCACTCACAGACCTGCAGGACTGAAGAGTGAGCCCCGCCCCAGCTGCCTGGCATCACGGTGCTCCAGCAGCCAGAAGTTCTCCCCGTCACCCCGGGACTGTGACTCTGGGTCACTCAGAATGAGGCTGGTCCCCAGCTCAGGACAGCCGGTGTGATGGGCCCACAGATCTGTCTCCACTGTGATGGACTTCGCTTCCCCACTCCCTTGCCCCCAGCGCTCCCTTTGTCCCTGCTGTCCCCAGAGTCATCAAGAGTCTGCCCTCCTGCCCCAAAGTTGGGCTGAAATGGCATCACCTGCAGAAAGGCTTCTGGTCCCCCTTAAGTGGCGCGCGCACGCGTGCACACAAACACACGCGCGCGTGCCCCGTAGCACTCCATTTCTCCTAAATTCGCCTGATTTGTGTTAATCCTCCTCCCATTTCACCTTGAGCAAGCAAACCACAGCAGGGAGGGGGTGGGCCCATGAGAGCATCCTGCCCCCTCACTGAACACTCAGGGCCTGGAACAGAGTATATGCTCATTTCTGCCCTGAGAATGAATGAATGAATGAATTGTGCAGGGGAACTGGGAACATGGGAGTGAATGGAAGCATGTCTGTTCATAAATGTGGGCTCAGAAGAATGAAGCAATGTGGGCAAGACTGCTGTCATTCCTCCTGGTTCAAGGCTGAGGGCGGGGTTCCTGCAGGAGGCCCTTGGGGCCTGTCAAGTCCAAAGACAGGCAGCTAAGGGTAGAGTGCCGGGCAGGGCCCGACTGCGAAGGCAGGGAGGCCAGGAGGAAGAGCTACCTGAAGGAGACGGGCGGAGGTGACCTGCTCCAAAGCCAGGCCGCCCAGAACCCAGGTCCTGTGTGTGGAATGTGGGTGAAGGAGAATCAGGACAAGCCGGTGAGAAGGTCCCGGTGGAGCAGACGGCGGTGGCGCGGGTGCAGGGCAGGCGGAAAGGAGCAGTACAGCCGTCGCCCTGGGCTTGCTGCTGCCTGCCGGGACCCCCTGGCACCACTTCCTTCCCTGAGGCTCGGACTAGCTGCAAGGCCTAGCCTGACCTCCCCTCCCCAGCTGAGCTGCTTTGCGGGGGCCACCTCCGGCCCAGGTCTTTCCCAGCCTCCTCCGCTACCCTCCCTGGCCCACACGCCCGGCTTTCAGGCCCAGCCCGAGACCAGTCCCAGATGGAGACCGGCCAGCGGGGAGCAGGCGGCGGGGCTCGGGAAACCCGGCCCTTCCGGACCGGGGGAATCTCACCCGCGAGCCAGCGGCGTCCCAAACGGAAGCTTGCGCAGCCAGAGGCCGGGGCGCCCGCGGAGGCTGGGGCAGAGGCTGCGGGGAGGGCAGAGCCAGGCGCGGAAGCGAGAAGGAGGGCGGGAGCGCCGGTCTCTCCCCAGCCAGGCTGGGGGTCCAGGCCCTGCCAGGCACGGAAGGCGGGCGCCAAGACCCCTGGGATCTTAAGCAACCACTGCATGCCGGCCCACAGGGTGCCACCCTGGCCTGGCACGAGTGGGTGCTGGCAGGAGACTGCACAGGTGGTGAACACACTAACGACCTCCTTCGCTCAGGGACGCACGGTGAGTGTGCAGGACATGTCCACGTGCACACGGCACACCTGAGGCACAACTGGACCTGGAGGACGTCTGGTGCTGTCTGAGGGTCGGAAAGGCCCGCTGGGGAATGGCCATCGACAAACTGAGACAGGACCGACCCGTTTGGTGATGCGGCATAGGACACCTTCCTCCCGGAGGAACAGGAACCCCCAAAGACCCCCTCCGGGGACTCACCCTTCCCCCCCAGCCCACAGGCCCAGCATTCCTGCGCTTGGGCCTCTGGTGACGGAAAGGAGTCTTCCCCTTGCCATTTGCTTTGGCTGTGTTCACAGACTCCGAAGCGGCAGCAGCACGGAACCAGGAGCAGGGAGGTGCTAGAGGCCTCAGTTTCAGCTGACATCCAGGAGGCTTTCCTCACCCCTAGGGCCCCCCAGAAACCTAGGGGACCTATGCACTTTGCAAGAACAGAGAGTCCCACACCGGCAGGGTGACTGAGCAGACATAAATTATGATTTAATTTTAACGTGGCTTTATAATCAAATGGTGAATCCTGAAGATCCTGAGATTTTCTAGAAAGTGATCATATGGGCTGGGGATGTAGCCCAGTGGTATCATGCCTGCCTAGCAAGTACAAGGTTCTGAGTTCAAGTCCTAATACTGTTTTGTTAAAAGAGAAGTGATCGTATTGGACACACTGTGTTGTAATTTCTTTCTGTCTCAATAATCATAAAGATCTTCCCATGGTTTTCACTGCTACATGTAGTATTATCCTTAGACAGATACTTAATTCTCTTTTTATTTATTTGAGATAGGCTCTCACTGTGTAGTCCAGGTGGCCTCGAACTCACCATGTAAACTAGACTAGCCTGGAGCTTGAAGTGATCCCCCTGCCTCAGCTTCCCAGGACTGAGCTCACAAGCAGGTGCCACACACACTGCTTCAGAGAGCTACTCAGTTTTTTTTTTGTTGTTGTTGTTGTTGTTTTTTGAGACAGGGTCTCGCTTTGTAGTTCAGGCTGGCTCTGAGCTCACTATGTAGCCCAGGCAAGCTTCGAACTCAGCAATCCTCCTGCCTCTGCCTCCCGAGTGCCGGATTACAGGCGTGAGCCACCACGCCCGGCCCTGTGGTATGTGGTATTGATTGTTGGTGAGCGTGAGTCTCCACGCCCAGCATTGTATGTGGTTACCGGGGATTGGACTCAAGACCTTGCACTTGCGAGGCAAGCACTGGAACCACTAAGCTAACCCTCTGGCCCAAGCTACTCAGTTTTAACCAATCTTCCTTTTTTCATCTTTTTATAGCTTTATTGCAACACAGTTGACATATAATAAACTTCACACTTAAAGTGTACAATTCGATGTTTTGATGTGTATCTATAACTACATAGATACATATCAAAATAGCTATACACCTACACAATGTATGTATACACAACACATCTATGTGTGTAGTTGTGTACACATGTATGCATGCATGCTACGTACATGTGTGCATATGTAGTTAAAACAACACCATGATGAAGGTAATGAACAAGTTCTTCACCCCCAGTTTCCTCGTGGTCCTTTGTAAGCTCACCTTCTGGCCCACGTGGCTTTCCCCCACTTACCCAGGCAAACAACGATGTGCCTCTCTCACTCCAGAGTGTTTTGCATCTTCTAGGATGCCACATACGTAGAGTCAGACACTATGCATTCTTTTTTGTGTGGCTTCCCTCAGCAAAATTATTTTCTAATTCATGTACATAGCTACATGGATCCATAATTCACTCCCATTATTGCTGAAGAGAAAGCCACCAATGCATGGATAGTTTGATATCATTCACCTTTGGTGGACTTGAGGCCTTTTTTAGTTACTATTTTTTTTAACTACCAGAAGTTTTCCACCGGCAGTGAAGGGAATCCCAGGCTTTCCTCACCGGTCCTTGGCATTTCAGCGGCTTTACCCTCAGCCACCTCCCTGGAGGCCTGGTGCTGCTGGGTCACAAGGGGTTTGATATCAACTCACTTTCCACACATGATATTAAGGATCTCCTCATGCACTATTTCCAAGCTCTGTGTATTTTCTTTGGCAAAATATCTGTTCAAATACTTCCCTATTTGCGTATTGGGCTGTTTGTTTTATTACTGAGTCATAAGAATTCTTTCGATATCTACAAAAATTGAAAGCAGGATTTCCATGAGGCATCTGAATACACATACCAGTATTATTCACAATGATCAAAAGGTGGAAGTCACCTGAATCCCCAAATTCCACTTCTGAGTATATTCTGAAGACTGCTGAAAGCAGGGACTCAAACAGATATTTGCACATGAATGTTCTTAGCAGCATTATTTATAATAATAGTCAAAAGGTGGAAAAATCTCTATGCCCATCATCAAATGAATAGGTAAGCCGGGCATGGTGGCTCACGCCTGTAATCCCAGCACTCAGGAGGCAGAGGCAGGAGGATTGCTGAGTTCGAGGCTTGCCTGGACTACATAGTGAGCTCAGAGCCAGCCTGAAGTACAAAGCGAGACCCTGTCTCAAAAAAACAAAAACAAATGAATAGGTAAGCAAAATATGGTAGATATGTACAAAACAATAACCTTCAGACCCAAAGGGAAGAATATCTGACACACATAAATCTTGAGGACATTGTGCTAAGTGAAATAAGACAGTCAAAAAAAAACAAATATTATATTACTTCCCTGTATGAATTATTAGAATAATCAAATCCAGAAACAGGAAGTAGAGTGGCAGTAACTAGTGGTTAAGGGAAGGAAAAGGGTATGTATGACTTCGTGGGTACATTTAAGTTTTGTAAGCAGAAGCAGCTCTGGAGACTAGCTACACAACAATGTGACTGTCTACCACGACTGAGCTGTACATTTACAAATGGTTAAATGATATTTTATGAACTATAATTTATCACACTAAACATTTTTAAAATGTTTTATATATCTTCTATATACAAGTCCTCTGGCATATATTTGTTTTACAAATATTTTCCCCAACTCTGTGGGTCTTTTTCTCATTTCCATAATAGTGTCCTTTGAAGAACAAACATACTTAATTTTAATGAACTCTGATTTTCCAATTTACTTTTCTTATGTTTTCTTCTAAAATTTTTGTACTTTTAGTTCTGTTTGTTTTCCTTTTGTTTTACTGGGTTTTTTTAATTTTTTTTTTTCTTTTTGAGACAGGGTCTCACTTTTGTAGTTCAGGCAAGCCTCGAACTCAGCAATCCGCCTGTCTCTGCCTCCCAAATGCTGGGATTACAGGTGTGAGCCACCACGCCCGGCGTTACTGTTTTTGTTTTAAATGAAGTCTTGTTATGTATCTCAGATTGATCCTGAACTCACTATGTAGCCCAGGCTGGCCTTGAATTTGAAGCAATCCTCCTGCCTCAGCCTCCAGAGTCCTGGGATTACAGACATGCTCCACCACACCTGGCTGTAGTTTTGACTCTCACATTTAGATTAATATCTATGTGGTGTTAAATTTTGTATCTGGTTGAAGGTAAATATAAAGGTTTCTTTTTTTAAAATGTGATTATCCAGTTCCAGCTCTATTTGTTAAATCGATTGTCTGTTTCTCCATTAAATTGCCTTGGTTCTGGGAAGGGCGGGGGAGGGGTGTAAAAGTGATCAAGCTGTGATATGTGTACGTACCAGTTCCCCAAGATGAATATAATTATGTACCACAAATATACACAAATAAAAAATC
>PVIC010015154.1:0-35587 GCA_004025085.1 Thryonomys swinderianus
TATAATTGTTTTATTAACCAGATTCTTTTTCTAGTACTTACTGCTAACAGGCATCATATTAATATGCAGAAACATTATAAATGGCAATAGTCTCCTTTTAAATTAAAAAGAGTTCAGCATGAATAATTGGATGGAAATTTAATCTTGTAGCTAAGATTTGTTTGGTGGCTCCTCGGTGCTAGGCTCTGTGAAAAAACATGTCATTCATGTTCTCTTCCTAAATCATCATACTTCTGGAACCAGGGTGCTTGTGTGACATTTTACAGGGAACTATAGGAGAGAAATGATGGCCCTGAAGGCACACAGCTGGCCTGCAGCTGGGAAGAAGGGGGAGGAGAGGAGCCTTGAGATCCTGAGCCAACATACGGGAGCCTGCGTGTTAAATGTTACTCTTCACTGCTTTCTCAGTTGAGTTGTCGATCCTGCTATTATTAATGTGATGCTGCCAAAAAAAATTGAATTCAGTGATCATTGGATCCTCACACAAATGTAGTGAAATGTGAAACTTAAAAATATTGAAAATTGTTCAACAGTAATTTCTGGGAATTGAGAGCCATACGTTAGTCCTTGACTCACCCAAAAGAGAGACATTCTAAGACTCCCAGTGGTTGCTGGAAATAGTGAGTTGAACTGGACCCTATGTACACACAAACTAATGGTAAAGTGTAATAATAAACTAGGAACAGTAAACTATTAATAATAATAACTAATTGTGAAATAGAATTATAACAATGTGTTCTAGTAGAAGTTATATATATAAATGCTCCTCATATTCTATTCAGTATTTTCAGATCATGGAAAAAGAAAACAAAGTTAAGGGGGGATTATTGTATTCTTATTCATACAATATTAATTTGGGCAACAGTACTTACTACTCATGGCATGCTTACTAGTTAATACATCGAATTTTTCATATACCATGAGTAACTGGAGTACACTAGTGAAATTTCATGATTATATTAAACATAAAAAGAACATGTATTTTGCTTTTCTGTGCACTATTAAAAATATTTCTAAGTTTTTTGAGGTATGATCAACAAATATAGTCAATGTTTAAAGTTTTAAAAGTTTACTATAGCAAAAGACACATTGCCATTCATCCCTCTCAAAATACTCTCCCTCGCTTGCAGCAAGCTTGTCACTTGGGGACAGGGCTTTGCAGTTCAGGCTGACCTTGAACTCTATGGCGTTGTTCTTGACACCTTCTGAAGAGGTTGTGGAGATCCTCTGCTATGTCTTTCATTGTGCTCCCATAGCTGCCTCGGTGTCCCGAAATGCGTCAAAATGCTTCTCTTTAATGGTTGCTTTGACTTTGGGGAAGAGCCAGAAGGTTCACACGGCCAATTCGAATGATAAGGTGGATGAAGCCAGACCGTTATGTTTTCCACCGGATAATAATCAGCCGTAGCATTCACTGAAGCTTTGATCAGGCCTAATAGAAGCACTCATAAGAGAGGACTCCCAAACGGCTTCCAAAAGTAGCAATGATGGTAAAAGCATTCAAAATGTGTTTGTGTTGCCGGGCATGGTGGCTTACCTGTAATCCCAGCACTCAGGAGGCAGAGACAGAGGCAGCAGGATCTCTGAGTTCAAGGCTTGCCTGGGCTATTTAGTGAGCTCAGGGCCAACTGAACTACAAAGTGAGACCCTGCCTCAAAAAAACAAAAAAACAAAAAGGAAAAAACAAAAGCAACAACAACAACAAAACCAAAATGTGTTTGTGGAAGGTCATTTTGAAGGGAATTAATGGCAATATGTCTTTTATGATAATAATTTTGAAAAATTTAAGCAATCACTGTATATTTTGACCATACCTTCTGTAAGTAAAATAGCAAAAGGATCTGTTTGTTTCTTGAGCCAGGATCTCACTACATAGCCTATGCTGGCCTCAAACTCATGATCCTCCTGACTCAGCCTCATGATTGCTAGGATTATGTGCCTCCATCATCATGGCCAGCTAGTAAAGGCCTTGTATTTGATTTTGCTGAAGTAGCTTCTTTTTCTTTCTTTTCTTAGCTCTTTCTCTTTCCTTCTCTTTTCCTTTTCTTTCTTCTCTTGCTTTCTTTCTCCTTTCCTTCTTTTCCTTCCCCTGGGACAGGTCTCATTGCATGGACTAGGATGACCTGGAATTCTCGAGCTCAAATACCCACTTCAGCCTCCTGCACAGCCCAAACTCCACACTGTGCCACTGTACCTGGGGTTAATGAAAGCATTTCTTATGAACTACTTGTGATTCTGAATAATCATTTTCTAAAAATATGTTAAACTGCATTTACATTAAGACTGTGCTGTACTTGAAAGTGTTGTTTTTATGTGAAGCCATTAATATGGGTTTGTTTTAAGTAATTTCCCATGTTTTCTAAAAATTAAAATTATTAAAGTGCATCTGGCTAATTAGATTGCAGTGAATCAGTTTTGACTACCTGCTAATATTTCAAACAAACCCACAAAATGCCTCATGCTTGAATGTCTGGGTTCGGCGCAAGCTGGACCGTGAAAGACAGTAACTGGAGAGCAAAAGCCGATGACGTTGTTGGGGGAAAGAAGACGCTGAGCTCTTGCTGAGCTCCCGTGCACCTGATGCTCTCGCACCCGCCTGCCAGCCGGATGCTCCCCTGGAGGTGGGACTCTGAGCTCTGTGATGTCGCCTTCACCACCATTTACAAAGACAGGCCGGGCTGGGGGTCCCCAAGAATTACTCAGACTTCTTACCTAGTGTACAAATGCCTTCAAATCATTCTTAACAGACAAAGGCTCAGTCTAAATATGAGTTCTTTTCATTAGAGGGGTTGCTTTATATCCCTGAATATTCCCTCGTTTGTCAGACAATGTAATTATGGCAATCATTCTTCCACCCAAACTGTCAACTACTGATACTAGTCCCAGCACCCGAGCAGCTCAGATCATTAATGCTCACACTTCCACAAACACACTTCTTGTCTCCTCTGTGGCTTTTTCTTATCTAGTTAAGGGATTATTGAAAATGATAAAGCTGAAGGCCGTACTAGGCTCCTTGTACCTCTGGACAAAACAGATCCTGGAGGCCGGACATGGTGGTGCAGGCCTATAACCCCAGTCCTCCTACAGAGCTGTGGTAGGAGGACTCCTGGGAGCTGGAGGCCAGGCTGAACTATGCAGTGAAATCTGTCTCAAAATAAAAATAAATAAATAAATAAAAAAGCAGATCTTGGAACATACCACCTTCTCTTATGTGACACTCCAGGCTAAAGTGATGTTTTCTGCGGATGGAAGGGGTACATTTTCTATTATGGAGCTGAGCAGGAAGAAGGAGTGTTTCTCAGCTACCCCTGTCTAATGAAATCATATGAAACACATTTAAAACACACAACATCCCATCTCTCATGAGTGCTCAACAGAGTTCTCAGCTCGAAGAATGACTAAATGGCATTCAGATAAATCTACAGACAGGATCATCTGCAGACTGATAAGAGGGCAGCAAGTGCCCAAGGGAGTAAATGGGCAAGATTTGTATGATTAGGTGCTAGAGCATCTTGCAAAATGTTCACAAGATGATTCATTTGTTATTCTGGGCAGAGGTTCTTGAAGTTTGCATCTTGGCTCTTCTGGGCATCACTAACCAATGGGTTGAGTGGGACTGGGGTTGAGGTTGGACTTTGCCTGGTTGCAATTCATTTTCTGAGCTGCCTGAGTAAATAGGCTGCATTGGGCATCATGTGGAGGAAGCCGCAGGTGGTTTTGGAGAAGAAAGAGCTCCCTTCTGAGGAAGGATTACTTGTGGTTATAGTAACTGATGCAAATAAAATTCCCTTGATAGTTCACATCGCGGTGAAGCCACGGAAGGGCATGCAACATTTCACAAGGATGTGATTAGTGGAGTTAATTCGGCAGGCCAGCTTCCCCTGAGGAAATCCTCATCTGAACACTTCCTAGACTCTCTCCTCTTCCTGCACCCCTTTTAGATTAATACATTATGACACAGTGGAACACAGCTCAACAATTAAAACTCCTATTGCAGGCTGATGTTTGTCATACAGGTCCTAAGAATCAATAATAAAAGAAGGGAAACAAAGCTTATGTATTTAGGGGGTGGAGGTGGGACTGTGGGATGGGTAGGGGAATGGGAAAAAATGAGAATTAAATTGTGTCATATACTAGTACAAATTCCCAATATTGAGTGTGATCATGGTGTGTATATATAATGTACCAATAAAGATAAAAATAAACCAAAAAATGTACATATATTGCTGTTTGAGGTTTATGAGTTATAAACTCCAATGAATGAGCAATCTTAGAATCCTTATTTTCTAGGTGAGTTTTTTTAAAATAATTTTTTAGATGACTAATAACATGGAAAGTATTTGTAGTATATTACTGAGTAGATAAAACTATGTTACAAAACAGTGCTTGTAGTGTCTCAGTAATATGTGCACTGAGGTCATATATCTAAGAGAATCAAAATACATATACTAAAATCTAAGTATTCATACCTGTATGGAAAGATAACCATCTTGGTAATCATTTATTTTCTTTTGTTTAACATTTTCACATTTTCTATGAAATTTCTATGTATAACATGCACAATTTTCCCAGAGAAAAACTACATTAATTTTTCTAAACCACTCAATAGTGCATGTTCCACTGAACTATGGAGTGGGAATTTCATATGCATAGGACAGAACACATTTGCACAAGAAACAGAAAAAGAATAGGATCGAGACATGGGTGAACAGTAAGGCAAATATACTTGTGCCTCTGTTTGTGGAGCAAGCAGAACAGAAATTCAGTTAGGCTGGAATCCATCCCTTCTCTCCTCCTATCTGTCAGCTTTGTTCAGTGGATACAGTGGCAAAGTTCACTGTGCAGTAGGAAGTGCCAGTGACTGGCCGTGCTGGTGCTCCTATATTCCTCTGCAGTCACAGGGCAGACAGGAAGAAAGAAAGCTGTAGAGCCTAAGAGCGTGCTCATCTGCACTGCAAAGTGGTCAGACTGCTGTCTCCTGCCCTAGTCCAGGAACTACAGCTGTTTGCCCAGGAAGAGGCCTGGGGACAGGTGCAGGGTGAGTAATGGCCAATCCATATATACCCCAGGCAGCAAGTCACTGGGCGGGCGGGGAGCCTGCAACTCGTGCACTCGGGCTGTAAGTGCTTCTGTGCACAGGGGAGCATGACATTAAACAGCTAAGAACAACCCCATTACACTTGGAGAGAAAGACAAGTAAAGCAATTTTTCCCTTGCTTTTTGAACAGGGCCCTGGGCTCTGTGAATAAGAGCAAGTCTAGATAAGGCTCACAGGAGTGTGAGGATTCGGTGCACACACATCCAGTAAATGAAAAGGGAGGACTGGGGAGAAGAGGTTCCTCTCATGGCAATTATTTCTCATCTGTCTGAGAAAACCAATCTCCCCAGAAGGGTGTATCCCTGCAGGCATCACACTACAGAGTAATTGTGTGGTTCAAAGGAGAGTATTTTCTCAGGAGGGAGTCTAGAGTGATCATAGGCCATCCAGCCCTGCTGGATAGTATGGACGATAATTACTCTGAATATTCTTTTAAAATATACCTGTACATATACAAATATGTAATATATAATATATGGATATATATATGCCAAATGTATCCACACATGTGCATGCACATGCGTGTGTGCATGCATGCACACACACACACACACAATACATGAAGCCAGGACTAATTAGAGCCTTGGAAGCACTACAGGCAAGTCTTTTTTCACTATTGCTAAACAATGTTGGAAGAAAACCATCACTAATGAGAGATAAATTCACCTTTTCTCATAAAAACCTTCCAGCAGATTTCTTTTGTTCTCATTTGAGAAAAGAGTAAAGTTCTTTTTAATGGAAGAAATAAATTTTGCTTTTTTAGAAAGCTCTATACAGTAATTGGTTCATTAGTGATCTGTAAAACAGAAGGTGTATACCAATAAATCACACAGCAAATACTTATTAATGTAAACGTGTGTGCATGTTTTAAAAAATCAATTACATTCCATAACAATTTCTAAGTTTTCCCCATAAATTTAAAGACTCTTTAAGGTTTTTAAAATCAAAACTCAATTTCATTATTATTAAATAAAATGAGAAAAATCCATTAAACTCTGACTCCTGCTGAGGTCTTGGTGAGAGCTTAATAATTAGTTATTGAAGAAGAGGGGTGTGTGTTCAAAGGAAGTCTCTTTAGGATCTCAGCCTCAGCCCCATTTACCCCAAATTTCATCAACTTTTTGTTTTTCTGTAAGGACTGACTGAGCCAGGCTGCTCCTGAATACCTGCAGGTACTGTGCACACATATAATGTGTGTGTCCTGTATTGCAGAGTCAAGAGTATAGGTTTACAAAACTTGTGCCAGATCTCTGCTTCCTGTTACAGTTGTGCCATATCTTCATGGCTGGGCTTGTCTGTGAGACCAGTGAGGTGAGATTCCCTGGCATTTTTGGCCTTAGACTCCAGCACAGAGTACTCTAGCCTAAAGTCTATGCTTTCATATGGGAAAAGAAAAATCATCTATAAACTTCTTTCAGAGTGCTTAAAGATAGTAACCCATTATTATTTTTGGTAGTTTTCTCCTCACACTTATTTTGTTTGTAGACATAGCTACACTATGAGGAATAGAATGGATCCTCAGAAATGTGCTACAATGATAAATCTATAAATCTATAGGAAAAGAAAAATCTATAATCCACTTTGCAGTGCAGATGAGCACAGTCTTAGGCTCTACAGCTTTCTATAAATCTATAAAGACAGATTTATAGATTTTTCTTAGCTTTACAGATTTTTCTTTTCCTATATGAATAATCTATAAAGACTCTATAGCTTTCTATAAATCTGTAAATCTATAAAGCTAAGAGGGTCTATCTAGTTGGAGTCACTGCACTTCCTTCTGGTCCATGGTTTGGTACCTCATGCTCTTACATTTCCCTTCTAAAGGCCTCAGCATACTTCTAGCCTCAGCATTACAGCTACAATGTCACTTCCAGCTTGAAGAGAGCTCAAGGCCTGCTCTTTGCAGGCCTCCTGTGTGTGAATCATGATATCTACATGCAGATGAGTGCGCAAAGGTGCTCGAGTTGCATGTCTGAGCTGCAGCTATGGAGAGGTAGGTGGAGTTTGCAAGGTAGAGGCTCGTGGGTACTCTTGCCACATCTGCAAATGTCAGAGCTCAATATGGTACCAGAAGACTGTGTGCTCAGGCATCTAGAGAGCCTCTAAGACAGCAAACATTTTAAAGGAAGAAACAGTGAAGGAAAGAAGGTGGAGCCTTCACCAGGGCCCTGAGAACAGTGTAAGATCTGTCCCCCAAACTTATCATTTTCGGTGCTAAAACTTATTGAGTAGCATTTTATTTAACATAGGAAGTGTGCATTGAACTACTCAAGTTTTCTCAAACTTATATACATATTCAACCTCGTAGAGATGACTCAGTGAAATGTGAATATCTAGCTTAGCTCTATAACCATGTGACAAGGCAAACCAAGGCTGCTGGATAGAGCAGGAACTCTGCTCAGGACTAAGAGTCCTCTCTCAGTGTCCCCTCTGCACTTTACTGAAGAGCACAGGAGTCTGCCTGCTATCTAAGGAGTTTTCCTGACTTTGCCTGACCTGAGGCCTGAAACTACAGTGCTGCAGTGCTACAGTGCTGTTCTTTGGATACAAATGATACCTGCTAGCATCTCTCGTTTCAAGCTTTACTAAAATGGGAGTGGTTGGTCTTCTTAGAGACAGCACTGAGGCAGACATAGCAGGGAGCCTGAAACATCTCCAGAAGACTGGATTCCTGCAAGGCACTCAGACAGAGAAATCTTGTCGGTGAGACAGGAGAGCATCAGACAACCAGGTCCCCTTACAAATCTGCCCATTGCATACTCTGACTCTGTGTCCAATAGTTTCAGCTTTGGTTCTTTTGCTGAAAAGCGAGGCTCCCTGCATAGAAGGGACAACAAACAAATTTTATAACTTAAATAAAATTTTCATCATCTTGAAATATGCTCCTTTTTTGTTTCTTTCCTTTGAAAAACTAGTTTAGTATTTAGGAGATACTTTTTAGAGTCACCTCCTGGTACAAAAACTGTTACGTTAAAAGCTATTTGATAAGAAAAATATATCTATTCCTAACTCACATACTATAAAATTCACTCTTTAGAGATGTACCATTCAGTAGTTTTTCACAAAGTCTTTCAGTCATCGCTGTGTAATTCTGAATCTCCAAAAGAATTCCCATTATCTATTAGACTTCATTTTCCAATCTCGTTTTCCTTCCAGTTCAGAGAAGCAACACAGATTAGCCTACTCTGGATATTTCACAAAAATGGAATCATACAACATGTGGCCCTCTGTGTCTGGCTTCTTTCACTTAAAACATTGTTTCCAAGTTCAGCCATGTTATTGCATAAGTCAGAACTTCTATTCTTTTTTATCTTGTATAATATTCCATTGCAGAATGGGTCATATTTGCTTATCTGTCAGTTGAACATCTGGATTGCTCCTGGTTTTTCTATCATGAATAACACTACTATTATGAATATTCATATGAATTTTCAGTATTTCTGGTTGTATATCTAGGAGTGAAAGCACTAGGACATGAGTATATTTTTTGTATCTTTTAAAATAATTAAGTGGGTGTTTCCTATGTTAGTATGCATCTTGACTTTCTATACCCCACCAAGAAGTCATACAGCAGGGGTGTAGAACATGACTAATCTGTTTTTTCCTCTCCCTTGGCTAATGCATGATCCTACAGCCCACAGGAATCATTGTTGTTGAAACACATCTGAGCAGAGCTCTTTTGAAAAAAACTGACTGTGGTACTTTACTCAACTTGCTCCTTATGGAACACTTTTCTAAAACAAAGTACATACTTAAGTGCACTCGCATCGAAATTGTAAGAGAGAAGAGTAGTTTCTGAGATGGTGAAGAAGCACGGTGAAGTCTGCTTGTTGGGATGTTTATCAAACCCAGGACCTGGGAAACCTATAAAACAACGACTTGGAAGGTGAATTCTGCAAGTTACCACATCGAGTGAGCACACTTCTTCTCAAGAAGACCCTTCAAACCGCTGAGTGTCAGAGTGTTCAGAGTGTTTAAAGATAGTAGCCCATTATTATTTTTGGTAATTTTCTCGCTCACGCTTATTTTGTTTGTAGACATAGCTACACTATGAGGAACAGAATGGGTCCTCAGAAATGTGCTACAATGATAAATTACACCACGAAGACAGAAGCAGGGTGTATTTTTGACTTTCCTGTTTGACTGTTGTAACTCAAATTTCTCACTTTCTACGAGTATCATCATAATTTCTTCTTGTACATTTTTCAATTCTGCCTCCCTCTTCCTTCCTTGTTTTCTTCTTTCATGACCCTGTAGTTCCTGAATCACCATTTCACCATTTGTGATTGTTTTCAAACTAATATGTTTCGCACATACGTTTCTAAGCTATATCCATCAGGAGAAAAATGCAAGTGCCAGTAAAAATTTTCTTTCCAATTTGTTAATGCATGTCAGAAACAGACAAAAAACTGTGAGAGGAGTACAAAAATAACTTCAAGCAGAAGGCTGTGGAACAAGAAGGGGAGAAAGTACACATAATAAGTAGTTTGTTGATTCTTACTCTCCTAAGCGAACCCACATGTCACTGCCTGTAACGGGCTTCGTTTAGGACCAGCATGAAGCAACCACCGTGGGGCTGCAGGCTGCAGACTCCCAGGATTCGTGCTCATCAGGATGCATGCTTATCACATGCCCGGCATGTTCCTTTCCTGGCAGCTCCACCGAAAGTTGGAATGTTGTAGCCTCATTCTGATCACGAGTTTCCTTGAGAAAACTTTTGGATACTGCACAAGCCACTCACATCCA
Organism: Thryonomys swinderianus; assembly: GCA_004025085.1. NCBI lineage: Eukaryota > Metazoa > Chordata > Mammalia > Rodentia > Thryonomyidae > Thryonomys > Thryonomys swinderianus. The sequence continues at coordinate 9,845 of PVIC010015154.1, forward strand.
GTTTTTCACCAGAGATAACTGCAGGTTGCATTTGTGATGTGTATTCCTGGATCCTGTGATTTGTATGATCATTAAGCATTCAAAGTGCCTGGAAGAGCTGGCTGCGTGCACAATGGCACGGGTGGTATGCAGGGCCTGGGCTGTGCACGCAGCACTGAACATGCTACTCCGTAGAACAGACAAGAATAGAGACACAGTCTTCATTTTTCCCAGCTCCCCCAGCAGGTATTACCAGAAACAGAACTGGTCTGGATGTGGAGACGTTGTAAGAATAACTTATTTTCCAGGAGCACAGGAGAGAAGGTATTTTTTAAAATGGGCCCACAGTAGAACATTCCATACAAAATGAATGTGGCAGTTTACGATGTGCACATGAATGACTAGAAAATGAGGAGCTTATTGTGACAAGACTTCATTATGAGATTAATTGCAGGAGGAGGAAGAATAACTTGGGAAAGGAGAGACTGAAGGCTTTGGAGCTATAGAAAAAGAGTGAAAGTAAAAGACCCTGGCAATGTAGTTTGAAATTTAAAACTCATCTGTTCCATAAATCCTTTCTAGCAAAGAGGAGTCATGTGATCGAGCTCCTGCCAACAAGTCAGCCGAATTCTGCTGGGTGCCAGAGTGAGAAATCTTTGCCATCCCAATGCAGACACAGACACAGCTGGCCCTGACCTTCCTCTGCCTCCTTCCTGCACAGGAAGACTTGGGAATAATCTCTAAAGCCACAGTACCTCTCCCTCGTGGGCAGGAGAGGCCAGAGGGGAGAGAGATCTTGTTCCCAACATCCCTTATCCTCTTTTTATGAGAGAAAAGAACCTTTCTTATGAATCACATTTGCTGTTATTTGAAGGGAATATATTCCTAGTTGATATTCTTAGGTGTACTGAACATGTATAGGCTTTTTTCCTTGTCGTCATTGCCTAATGACATTTACACTGTAGTTAAGTGTTAAAAGTAATCCAGATACGACTGAAGTATAAAGGAGGGTGTGTGTAGGAATTTAAGTGTAACAGACTCAAGTGCCCACAGATTCGGTTGTCTGAAGGGAGCCCTGGAATCAGTCACTCACAGATAGCAAGGAATGAAAGTATTTGGTAAACCACATTTTAAAATAAAAATATATAGGATCATAGAATTACTTAATGGGAGAGTAATTGCTTTATATTTTACAAGCTTATTCATTTGAAGAATATTAAGATTGTATGTGATCATTCTATAGCTAAAAGCAGATTTCCTAATCTTTTTGCCTCATTTGGTACATTAAACCACACTGTCTCAGACAACACTTTGAAAATATGGCTGTGAATTTACTCTCAGCCAGGATTTCAAGGGACAGGTATGTTCACAGCAACTATTTTCCTTTCATTTCTTTTCCAAAGCCATTATTTAATTTAGCAGCTTTTTCCCCCTCATAGTTAGAAGATCATGGCACCTATTACAAAAATCTAAACTTTTTAAAGTGCTTTCTCAGATGTTATGAAGTAAAGGTGGTTTTAAAATTCATAATCCCTGAATCCTTTAATAATTGCTTTTTCAGTTCCTCAGGTAATTGCCAGCAGAGTCCTTGGGCAGACATAAGGGTGGCTTACTGCAAAGACTGGCAATCACAGCCCAGGAAGGCTAAAAAGTCTATCAAGCCTAATGGAGCCAGTCACTGACTGGTCCCACAAACCTTCCTGGGGACTTCTAAAAATAAAACATCTGTGATTCATCCTTAAAAGCTCTTATATGAGGGATCAGAAGCAAAGCATGTTTTTTAATCTTTCCAAATCTCATACTCAGGTAGGCGGGGAAACAAGTTCATCTGGTTTGTCTTCAAACATGCATGCGGTACACCTGAGAATCATGTTTAAACGTAGATTCCACTTCAGTAGGTCTCAGGCTAACTCAAGACTTCATTTTCCATCATTCTTCAGCGTCTTTCCTCACTTCCTGTCCAGGTGGTAAGCAGCATTAAGTACTGCCTCTCTGATCTGCTGATTTCCATGAGGTAAATATCTCTGCCCATTTCCAGCCACCAACCTGACGGTTTTAAGCACGAAGCTGGACAAAGACACACATGGTCCATCGTCATGAATTGGTGGAACTCCTCCCTCACCTTGCATCAGTTTCCTGAGTTGGAGGGAATAAGGCTACAAATCGGGACAGTAGCTGTGACTCCAGCCACACTCCAGGGACCTGCTGTCCATCTAGAAGAGATAAATCCCTGGTGCTCTTGCTAAGCAAGTCAACTTTTAGTGCAGCTGGCAAGGAATATAGACTGTGTACTGCTTAGGAACACGGATACAACAGAGAGGAAAGATAGCTGAAAAATTATCTGCTAGTAAAGGAACAGAAACACTTGGAGGCTGAAAGCAAGCAAACAAAAATTAACAGATTAATCCCCAAGTGAGTAAGTTAGATGTTTTCACTTAGTCAAATTACAACCAAAACCAACTGATGAATCTGCAATTCAAGACAGCACTATTGGCTGAATGTCTTCTGTTTAACACATTTAGCCAAGACCTTACAGCGTAGATGGTATTTTCTTATCGTCCTATTGTAATTTTCCCTGATTAAAAATTGTGCAGAAATATCATTTCCCACAAAATTAATGAATGGTGAAAGTAAAATGAAAAGAACAAATTAGCTATGAATGTGGACTTCCATGGTGAAGGAAATATAGGTATTTTATAGACTCCTATCAAAACTGGCCTTATCTTTCTCTTCAATTCTCATTCTCACCTGGTCTCTCTCCTTTATAAAAATTATTTTCACTGATACAAAATAGTTTCTTCACCCTGAACTTTAATGTTATCACTACTCTCTGACTGTCATGAAGAACACATCTGATACATTTGAACAATGTATATTTAGTAAATGTTGCATAAATACCCACAAAGAAGTTTAGTGTTTTTGTTACCTACCATTGTAGTATAATATAACAGGCCAACAAAGTAATAAAAATTCAAAAACAAGTTCTGCTTAAACTACACTTAGCTGAATAGACACAGAAGAGCATGATAAAGTAAACTTATCTATACTGAACATGTAGGCAAATTGAAATATGAATGAATCCAAATTATCTTCAGCTAAGGATATATAGATACTACACCGAAAATTTTTTTGAAGCAGACCTGGTTAATCCTGGATGTTTGGTAGGATGCTCACAGAGTATCAGTTTAATTTGAGTCAGTTTATATATATTGAACATGAACTATAGGTAAGTGGCTGGGCAAGGCATTGTGATTATGATTACATGTCTTATTGGAAATATCAAAGAAACATCCATTTCTGTTGATATCAGCACTAAGCTACCAATCTTTTTTTTTTTTTTTTTTGAGACAGGGTCTTGCTTTGTAGTTCAGGCTGGCCCTGAGCTCACTATGTAGCCCAGGCAAGCCTTGAACTCAGTAATCCTCCTGCCTCTGCCTCCCAAGTGCTGGAATTACAGGTTAGAGCCACCACACACAGCATTGTTGCATATGGTTACCGGGGATTGAACTCAGGACCTTGCGCTTGCAAGGCAGGCGGTGGAACCACTGAGCTAAAACTCTGGCCCTAACAATCCTTTTTGAACTACACACTAATCTTTAATCCAAGATAGATTGGTTTTGAATATGGCTCTAATAAAGTATTATCCTCACTGTGGTATAGATCTAGAGTGTTTCCCAAAAGGCCTGTGTGTTCAGAGGGTGGGTTTTCGGAAGGTGATTGGATCACTGAAGAATTCAGAGCTGAATGTGCTGCTGGGAAGCAGGGTCTGGTTGGAGGAGGCAGGTCCCTAGGGTGTGACCCAGAAGTGGTGATCTCCCTCTCCATCTCCTCCCTTCACTCTGCTTCTTGGACACATGAGGCGAGCAGCTCTCCTTTGCCCAGATCTTGCCATGTTGTTTCTGTCCTGAAGCCAGCTATCTATGAACTGAAAACGTGGGTCAAAATAAACCTCACAGGTTAGAACATCTACACTAGCCTCATGTTTATTTTAGATGTCAGTTTAGGCCTAATGGATTGTTACATATGTCAAAGTAAATGGACCTATGGGAAATTGTGAAAGGAGAACACCACACAGATGTAAAACAGTGTATTATTGTTCCACATGGGTTCCCCCCATGGAAATCTTGAAGATCAACTTCTGTGCAGTTCATAGAATGAAAAGAAGCATTTCATCTCCTAGAAAACCTTAAAAATGGCCAATATCTGACTTTCAATTTTTCACATGTTTAACCTCACTGCAATTATATTTCCCTTGATAGTAAGTGCTACATTTTGCTTTTTATTTCTAGAAAACTTTTGGTTTTCTTTCCTTCTGTATTTCTCTCTATCCTGTGTCTCTGACACTCTTCTTCCTAAATATTCTTCCAATCACTATTATTATTATTATTATTATTATGACTTTATTAGCTGACTCTTGAATCGTTCTGCTATCTCTTTATATTTCAGATGAAGAGACTAACCAAGGATCTCTCTATGGGGGTACATATCATATATCCAAAGGAAAAACATTAGTAAGTATCTCAATGAAATAGCTTCACTCTCAAGTTTGCTGAAGTAAAACTCACAAGCAGCCAAACTATGGAATCAATGTACTCAGTGTCTATTAATGGACTAATGGATAAAGAATATTATTCAGCCATAAAAACCTACAAAATCTTGTCATTTGTGGCAACATGAGTGAATCTGGAGGACATCATATTAGGAGAAATAAACTGGTCACAGAAAGACAAATATTGTGCCATCTCAGTTATATGAGGAATTTAAAAGTGTTAATCTCAAGTAGATTACAATGTTGGTTCCCAGAAACTTACCTAGTGAAGGGGTAGTAGAAGATAGAGACAAGTAGTGAAAGGAGATATAATTTCAGATGTACAAGAGGAATAATTTCAAGAAATCAATCTTATAGCACAATGGCTATAGGTAATGACATTCTATCTTGAAAAATGAAGTGTTGTTAAATGTTTCATCACAAAAATAATTGCAAGATAATGTATCTGCTGATGTTAGATTTAATTATTCTACCATATATCTATATTTCAAAACATCATATTTCACACAATGAATTGAAAAAGAAGAAAAATAAGCAAAAATAAACTGTGATACACAAATGTTGATGCTAGTTTGGTAAAGGTAAGAGTAAATTTCACATTCCTAATTTCTTATCGAGTATTTTTTCTGGAGCATTTATTCTAAAGGAAAAGTTACATGAAGTCAGAGTGAGTAGAATGAAAACAATGTACCTTGTTTACTGACTTAAGGTGACCTTTAAGTGAGAGACAAGTGACACAATAAATGTCCTATGCATTTACTTTGAATTATCTAGACTGCCTGTTTGAATAGTACAGTTGAATTCATACATTATTTACTCACTTGGCTGACAAGAAACCAAAGATAAATATAGTTAGTCTTCCATATCTATGGGTTCCATTGCACTTAAATCAAGTGCAAATTAAAATTATTTCTTTAAATTGTTTCTGTACTGGATGTGCAGGCTTCCTTCTTATTGCTATTTGGTAAACAATACAGCACAACAACTAATTATGTATTATTTATACTGATTAGATATTATAAATACTCTATGATGATTTATGTCATACAAGAGGATATGATTAGATTACTGGCAAATACACCATTTTATACAAAAAAAGTAGGAGAGCATATGTGGATTGTGGTATTCTAAAAAGGCATTGGAACTAATCCCTCCATGGATATTGAGAGACAACTGTATTTCTCTATGCACACTTTCCCCATATTGCTTTCAACATATGGAGTTGGAATTATGGCTAAATGTTGAGACCAATCTGTAAGTTTTTACCCAGTCCAACCTGGAAAGTTCTTTTATAACCATCTGTTGATTTCTAATTTCAGGTATTGTATTTTTTAGTTCTAAAATTTCTGTGTGATTCTATTCTACAGCACTTTGCCAAAAATTTCAGCCTTGGCTTTTTTTTTTTTTTTTTTTGAGACAGGGTCTTGATTTGTAGTTTCAGGCTGACTCTGAGCTCACTATGTAGTCCAGGCAAACCTCGAACTCAGCAATCCTCCTGCCTCTGCCTCCTGAGTGCTGGGATTACAGGCATGAGTTACCATGCCCAGCACTGTATGTGGTTTCCAGGAATCAAACTCAGGACCTTGCACTTGTGAGGCAGGCACCAGAACCACTGAGCTAACCCTCTGGCCCCAGCCTTGGCTTTTCATGCTTTAAAAATATTAAGTAACTAGGTATAGTGGTAATCACCTGTGATCTCAGTTACTTGGAGGCTGAGGGAAGAAGATAGCAAGTTCAAGTACAACCTGGACAATTTAGAGATCCATCCTCAAAATAAAATAAATAAATAAAAGGGGCTTGGATGTAGCCCAGTACTTCCTGGGTTCAATCTCTACTACTGAAAAAAAATATATAGTATTGAACTTCCAATAGGTATATTATCTAAACCCATGTGGTGGTGTCTTAATAGACTGTCATTTATTTTGGTTTTTGGCCTTATGGTCGTGTTTCCCCTGATGCTTTGCTATTTTTGGCTGAAAGATGGAAATTATGTATGAAAATGTTTGGAAGTAATTTTAAGCTTTCAGCTACATCCTCTATGGATCATCTTTTCTTGCTTCTAGTAAGTAGTCAGACTACTCTCCAAAATCATTAAAAATTTAAGCATATGGTCGAATGTGGTGGTGCATGTCTGTAATCTCAGCACTTAGGAGGCTGAAGCAAGAGGATCTTCAGGAGTTTGAGGCCAGACTAGGCTACATAGTGAGTTCAAGACCAGCATGAACTACACAGTGAGAACTTGTCCCCAAAAAAGAAAGAAAGAAAGAAAGATTGAAAGAAAAATTGAAAGAAAGATAGAAAGAAAGAAAGAAAGAAAGAAAGAAAGAAAGAAAGAAAGAAAGAAAGAAAGAAAGAAAGAAAGAAAGAAAAAATGTAAGTATGGATTGAAATATTCAAAGGTAGGGCTCAATTATTTTAAATTGAATTCTTTATTGATACATTTTATATACAGCTCACAATCACACACAATATTGGGGAATTTGTACCAGTGTATGACACAAGTTAATTCTCTTTTTTACTTATATCCCTACCCACCTACAACTCCCCACCCCTTATATACATGCTCTTTTATTTTCTTTCAGAATCATATTTATTCTTTCCCCTCATTATGTTCCCACACCAAATAGGGTTCAATTTTTATGCAGACCTATATACAATTAAAATTGGTAATCATGTCATGCAGGAAGATGGCCTCCAAACTGATATCAGTTTTCCAATCTTTGTCCCATGACACCTCACTGTATGGATATTGCTACTGAGTAAAGCTAAAACAATTTTAATGCCCATAATTTCATGTATACTCAAATATTGCTCAATTATGAGGATCTATTCTGAGAAAGACATCTCAGGAGATTTCATCATTATATATATTAGCAGAATGTGTCACTAGGAGATTTGTCATTCAAGTGTATTTTCACAAACTAAAACTGTGACATCACTACATAATTTTATGGGGCTACTGTCATATACATGATATGTGATTAACCAAAATGTTGTTGAGGACACATGATTGTACTTAAATGTTAGGCACTATGTAAAACTCTTTATTTTAATAGATTTAATGTAAATTTCAACATATCATCCATACAATTCTAAAGGTTAATTTTAGGTGGTCCTTTTTTCTGTTCTTCATTCTTCTCCAATAGCATTCAGCAAATCTAACCCATGAAACCTGAGGCAATTTGTAGTAAGTCTTTTGGAAACTTTGAGGTTTTTTTGAAAGGCCAATATCCTCAGATGCCCTCATACACACTGTTAACTTGCTAACGTGATGGTATATCTCCACGTACCCAGATCTGTTTTCTGTTCTCTCCTCTTCTGGCCAACGCTTAACTGCAACTCTGCTGAAATACATCAAAAATCCTAAATGAAACTAATTCACCAAATATTTCAGGATAAATCACTCATACCTTTTATTAATTACCTATTAGCAAATACCAACCATTCATTCTAAAATATAAGAGCCTTTTGTGCTTCAATATAGACTTTCTATAGAAGGACTGAAAGAGATTTCCAAGTCTTATATTGCAAATTAAACAGATAGAAGAAATAAGAGTTGTAAAACCTGGTGCGAAGGGTAAATGCATATTTTTCTCCTGTTAGGGAGACAACAAAATAGAAGGTGTAATTGACAGTCTTACTAGATCCCTGTCAGAACTGGCAGTACTAAGCAAATCTCCTGATTTTCATTCCAGAATTGTAATCACATGAAGGTGGAAATTTTTAAGAGTAATAAACAGAAAGTTGCAAACATGGACAAAAACAATGAATACTTCCATTTTGCTTTTACTGTTAGATAGGAACTCTATGGGTTCAGAGTACAGAATATCTTTTCTTTATGTAAATTCCCAGCTCCCACTACAATGACTAGCAATAAATCTCAGTAATTATATGAAACGTGCACAAAACATTTTCCTTATTTTGATTATAAATTTTAACTTTTATATAGTGCATAGACAGTAACTACAAAGCCCTTTCTCAAGGATATAATCCTAAAATACATGAATAAATGTTTAGCCAAATCCTTTTCTTGTGATGATATTGCCTCTTTATCACTCTCTCTCTCTCTTTCCATCTTTGTGTTTTCTGTTTTTTTTTTTTTGTAATCTACTTACCCTAATTATAAGCTACCTAGCATAGGAGGGAAATCATTTTAAGAAAAGATTTTTCTTTTCAGGATATCACCTTCATTCTGAAATTTGCAACAGTGGCAGGATTCTTTTGCAGTGCCAGGGATTGAACTTGGGCCCTCATGCTTCCAATGTAGGTCTGGTACCACTCGACCTAAATCCCTGGAAAGTGGCAGGATTTTTAATAGGGATGGTAACCCTCACATGTAAGACTCCACAGAGGAAAAACAAGGCTAAGGAACCGAAATATCTCACACAGAGGAAGACTCTGTTGTAGGAGCTTTTACTTTTCTTGATTGGAAAATTCATTATGATGTCAATAATGATTTTTATAGCAAAGTCCATTTGGAATTTTTATTGGGGGTTAAATCGTCTCATTTTCTTTTCTTTTTATTTTCTCCAATTTCCTTAGCTCAGTCCCCACAAGCAAATTTCTTCAAAAAGAAATACAATCTTCTGTTTTAAAAAGGTGGCCCCCATTTTCAGTATACTGGGTTACTGATGAAGCAGCTGAATAACAGAAGGTAGAAGTCTGTGCAGAGGGGTCTGGGAGTCCCCTTGAGTTCACGATTCCTCAGCAGCCAACTGTGACTTAAGAAGTGCTGTACTCTGAAGCAGACGGCGAGGTGCGTTTCTGACAAACTTCGAGCTCCGAGGCCAGTCTGTAACTGGTGCTGCTCAGTCCCCTCAGTCCCCTGTGGCAGGCAAACACGTGTGACCTGTTGGTTGTCCCGTTTGTATCCCATCCAGCACTGGCAATCAGTGGCAGCCATACGTCCTCAAGCAAGACACCGTCAGCAGAGCCCTGCAGGACAGTACTAGGGAGGCATGGGAGGAGATGAAGAGTATGGGGAGCCAGAAGAAGGTAAACGCACCAAACCACTTCCAAAGCAGTGGATAAGTATCACGTCATTGACTAATGATATGCGTAAAAAGGCGTATTTTGGCATCTGGTGTGTGTTTCAGAATAAGCTAGTCAGACCAAATACTGCCCTATACAATGGCCACGAGATGCATGGTGATTGTTTAAATTGAAAAATAAAACGGCAGGGTGGACTCTGAGAGCAGCACATGTTACATCAGTATGTGAGTGCTGGTCACACCTGTGGTGCTAAAGGCCACTTCCTCATCTACAGCTAAAAAGTCCAAAATGGCTCATGTGACTTCACTACCTATGTAAATAAAACACCCAGGGCAAACAGGATGCAGTGAGTGAGTTTGAGAAGGGGCTGAATGTGGGGGAGCAGGAGTCACTCTGCAAGGCTACTCCTTCCCAGCTGTGATCAAACTACACCTTGTAAGAAGTGCTGGGACAGGGGCAGACTCCATGGCAGGTGGAAACCCCAGGGTCACCTTGAAGCTCCACCTCAGGTAGCTTAGGTGACAAACTGAAACTCCACAATCTGTCAACAAGCCTTATCCTTTTTTGAGGTATTTATATACATCAAAAATTTTTATTACAGGGCCAGGGATTTAGCTCAATGATTCAGGCACCTGCCTTGCAAGCCCAGACTCCCTGGTTTGATCTCCAGTAACCACATACAATGCTGGGCGGGGTGACTCACACCCACCAGCAATCAATATCACATACCACAGTGCTGGGCGTGGTGGCTCACGCCTGTAATCCCAGCACTCGGGAGGCAGAGACAGGAGGATTGCTGAGTTTGAGGCTTGCCTGGGCTACATAGTGAGCTCAGGGCCAGCCTGAACTACAAAGTGGGATTCTGTCTCAAAAAAAAAAAATTATTGGATAAGGAAAAGAAAACATTTTTATTACATGAAGAAAATACAAAAATAATGCACCAAAATTCCAGAAAGTATATACGATATTGCATCATTTTGTAGTAATTTTCACAGTTTTTAGATTAGCATAAAATACCAGCCAGTGATAGGTAGTAGAAAATCTTAAATGTGAGCATTCTGAGTCTTTAATCCATTGAAAAAGTTGTGTTACTGACCATTTTCAAGCCTGCTTGCCTATCTATCTGTCTGTCTGTCTGTCTGTCTTTCTATGTTTGACTTTCACTTCCAAGAGAGTAAAATATGGAAAAAAGAATATTTTAATACAGTTGCTATCTTTTGATATATATCCAAATTTTGTAGGTACTTTGTGACAGCTAATTTCTGCTCTGTCTGGTTTCTATGATGAGAACACATCTGTTATTTATAAGGAAAGCTCAATTTGAATTTCCTAAGAATTGCTCTTCTTGGACTGGGGAGTTAGCTCAGTGGCATCCGGTACTGGGGAAAGAAAAAAACACTACTCTTCTTTTGGGATCATGTTATACTGACAGTTATCACATCAATAAAAGAAAGGGAAAAAAAGACTCATGCTGTGACAGAACACACAGGAAAGAATGGTCAGCACTGAGCAAACTGTTGTCACCATTTCAATCAGCTTGGGCTTTCAAACTTTTTTAGACAAAAATTAAATTAAATTAAATTAAATTAAAAATAAAAACCTATTTAAAGCAGTTGTTGCTGTGGTGTGTATTTTGCTTTTTGCATCAAGCTCTTGGTTGTTAGAGCCACTTGTGAGCAACATGTCACTTACTGAGCCACAGTCTACTTACTCCTCCGTGAACATGCCTTCCAGAGGCGCCTGGCGTGTGCTACTCAGTCACTGCAGTCCCCGCGCTCTGCAAGGCCTCAGTGTAAGGTGACCAGCATGCCAACGACATCCTGTCATTGCTCTGGTGCCCAGAAGCTAGTAAATATTGAAGACTTGTTTTAGCTACTAAACCAAACCCAAGCCTCTTACGTTTCTTTTTCCTGCAGATGTGTTAAGTGGAAGTGAATGTGTAAGTATGCACATACCTGGTAATTAGAATTGAATGCTGAGTCCAGCGAGCTGTCCTCAGAATCCAAGGAGTAAGTAAAAAGCTGCCAAGGAAGGTTCATCACCAAGGAAACTTCAGGAAGAGACCCATGAAAATCTGCCTAGTGATAGATTTACGTGACCTTTAATTTGCTCATTGCCATTGAAGGATGCCCTTTAGATATATTATCCTCTTCAAATACAGATTTTTTTTTTTTTTGAGACAGGGTCTTGTTTTGTAGTTCAGGCTGGCCCTGGGCTAATTATGTAGCCCAGGCAAGCCTCAAACTCAGCAATCCTCCTGTCTCTGCCTCCTGAGTGCTAGGATTACAGGCATGAGCCACCACGCCCAGCACTGTGGTATGTGGTATTGATTGCTGGTGGGCGTGACTCACCATGCCCAGCATTGTATGTGGTTCCCAGGATCGAACCCAGGACCTTGCATTTGTGAGGCAGGAGCCGGAACCACTGAGCTAAATCTCCAGCCTAAAATATAGAATTTTTAATGATTACACAGTTTTTAGGATATTGAAATGATAATTATATGGATAACAATTAGATTTATAAAATTATTTGGAATTTTTCTCTACAGAGTATTTGCCTACTCTTTCTATTCCTTGTGTTATTTATTACTTATCTTGATCTCAATGAGCCCTTGTGTTCTTATTTTATAATCCAATGGAGCATTGCCTTCTTCCTCAGACTGCTTCAGTTTGGACCATGAAGGCTTTTTCACTTGGATCCTTTTACGCTGTTGGGGGTTTAGTTTTTGGTTTTGATTTTGTTTGATTTTGTTACTGTCAGTCTTGTTTTCAGAGCATCTTTTCATTTTTTGATGGTTCAAGGTGCTTTGGACTCATCTTGTATAGATCTTAACCTAGTTCTAAAATTAGCAATTTCTGTCAGGAATCTCAACTCCTTTTATTGGAAAACCAAGTCTCCTTTCTACTGGAGCGTTACTGCCTGTAGGCCCTCTCCTTTAATAGAACAAGGGGATATGTGTGTGGATTTAACAAGTACGTGGACACTTATCTAAAAATTCCTATCTGCATTCATTTACATCTACAGTAAGATAGATGTGAATTCATACTGATGTTTCCAAGTCTAGTCCAGTTCCACATGGGTTGTCCTACCCTTTCCTCCTTGTCTAACCACCCATTTTGTAGAGAGCAATCTTTCTCCCCAAACCCACCAGCTGTGTATTGCTTTATTCAGTACCAGTATACATTTATATTGACTTCAGAATGAAACCGTGCTCCTGAGGGACCCGACTTCATCAGCTGATGCATTCACTGTTCCTTGTACTTTTAGGCTGATAGTCTCCAACAATTCCAGCGTTACACAGATCAACAACTTTCCCCCAAAACCATCATTGGAATTATATCATACATGTTAAAACATTCAAAATATTTTGTCATAATTTGGATTCCATCCTGGGATCCTTTGGTTTCTTTTTTAATGATTTTTAAAACTTGTAAGGTTCACAAAAATCCTTTTTTGTGCTATAAATTTCATTTATTACTCAGTTTAAGAGAAACCCATTAAATACAGGCTGAACATAGTGGCTTCCTTCCAAAAATGACAGTATGAAAAGATGGGGAAAAAGAGTCATTTTACAGCAAAGAAAATACTATTTTTTAGGCCAGATGGCCAATGCTCACTGGTGATAAGTCTTATTAATCATAAGGGCACTTGATATATGGTGAGAATAACATTTTTAAAAAAAAATTATCTTTATTAGTACATTGTACATACAAATCATGTTCACAGACAATATTGTTAATTTATACCTGTATATGACACAATTTAATTCTCATTTTTTCCCATTCTCCTACCTATCCCACAATCTTCTCCCCCCTAAATACATAAGCTTTGTTTCCCATTTTTTTAATTATCCTCACATTTTTTCTTTACCTCTCATTACTCACTCCTCCACCGCATTTCCCTTTGAATATTTTGTTTCACAATATCCATCATACATTCTAGAACTCATTAACATCTTTCTCCCTTTCTCCCCTGAGGTTGTCACCTCAGTCTAATTAAGAGCAAAGCATCCAAGAAAGTCCAAGTGAGGGACATTCTACGAAGTCCCTGACCCAAAGTTTCTGAAATTTTCATGGTCATCAAAACCATCATCAATGCACCAGTAAAGATAAAGAGTTTTTTTTTTTTTTTTTTGAGACAGGGTCTCGCTCTGTAGTTCAGGCTGGCTCTGAGCCCACTATGGTGCCCAGGCAAGCCTCGAACTCAGCAATCCTCCTGTCTCTGCCTCCCGAGTGCTGGGATGACAGGCGTGAGCCACCACACCTGGCAAGATAAATAGTTTTTAAAAAACATCATAATGTAGAGAAGCCTAAGGAGCCAAGATAACTAAATGAAATATGACATCCCAGGTAGGGTCTGGAAACAGAAAAAGGCTATCAGGTTAAAAACTGTACATATCTAGATGCAGGATAGGCTTTAGTTAGTGCTTCTAATTTTGATATATCAGTGTTGAGAAATGTACCATAAGTTAGGCATGAGGTTTATAAGGCCTATCTTTCCAAGTTTTCTGTAAAACTAAAACTACTGTAAAACAAAATTTTCATTAAAAATTAAAGATGGATGAGGGGAAGGAATAAATATGATTCTGAAGGAAAATAAAAGAGCATGTATATAGGGGGTGGGGAGGTGTGGGTGGGTAAGGATATGGGTAAAAATGAGAATTAACTTCTGTCATATATTGGTACAAATTCCCCAATGTTATGTGTGATAGTGAGATGTATATAAATTGTACCAATGAAGAATTCAATTTAAATTAAAAAAATTAAAGATGGAAATAATAGATTGGGTTCCTTAAGGGTGTGAAAGTTTTAGAAAAATAAATTGGAAATTTTGCTTCATTTGGATTCTAAAACATTTTTCTTACAAAGCAAGCTTGTAGAGTTTTTGATTTTTCTTTTTTCTTTCTTTTATTTTTAAATTAAAAGTAGGCCACTGCCTATGAATTTAGCAAGTAGAAATAACCCACAGGAACTATTTCAGAAGATGTGTTTAGATTTTTTTTACATCAAGACTGAGCTGATGACCCAAAAACCTTATTTTAAATGCTACTAATAAGTACCAACAGAAAATTTTCAACAGAAAATTATACTCTGGAATTCTGTGTTGGTCTCATAATCAGCAACTGGGATGTAAGTCCATGCTTCCATTTCTATGGCATTATTTCTTTGGAACACATTAGATTTATCTGAGGAGAAGAAAAACTATAGACTAGTCAATGTGACATACAAAAAGTCCTTGTTTAATGACTGAGTTCCATTCTCATGATTAGGTCATTAAGTGAATAGTCATTAAATGAACAATTGTATATAGTGTGTAGATTACAATATTCAGAGCATATAGTGTGTAGATTACAATATTCAGAACAAAGAAATAGTCAAAGGAAGCTCCGACTTGATTTTGCTTTCATTTGCATAACTCTTTGTAGTACATTAACATATAACAGAGCACAAAACAGTACTGTACAGTATAGTACATTCTACAAAAATTACAGTACTATATAAACAAGGTGTACTGCATGAAAAAAGACAATGAGATTCTATAAACAAGAAACATAGAACTGTACCAAAAATCAAAATGGGTTTTAAATAGTGGTAAGTTGTAAGTCCAAACAACAGGCCTCAGTCCTAAGTCTGAACAGTTTCTAAACAGGTTGTTAAACAAGGAATACACACACATACACACACACAAATACATGTCTGTGTAATACATGTATATAAACATAAAATTTGTTATTTTAACCATTTTAAGTGTATTATTCAGTGGCATTAAATAACTTAACATGTTCAGTCATCTAAATTTTTCTATATAGTAGGGCATGGTGGCTCATGCCTGTAATCTCAGCGCTCAGGAGGCAGAGACAAAAGGATTGCTGAGTTCAAGGCTTGCCTGGGCTACACAGTGAGCTTCAAGCCAGCCTGAACTATAGAGCGAGACCCTGTCTCAAAAAAAATTTTTTTTCATCTAAACAGAAATTGTGTCCATTCCCATTTTGTATATCTAGTGATAGATATCAGGACTGTTTCCCCTTTAACTTTTTTACATAATGATTTTTCATTGAATTCTCTATTGTTACATTTTATATAAAGCTAATAATCACACTCAACACTGGGGAATTTGTACCAGTATATGACACAAGTTAATTCTCATTTTTACCCATATCTCTACCCACCCCACAACCCCCCACCCCCTATATACATGTCATTTTTTTCTTTCCAAATCATATTTATTCTTTCCCCTCATTTCTTTCCCCTAACACATTCCCTTTGAATATTTCCTATTTCACAAAATATATCATACATTCTGGAACTCATTTACATCTACAGGTCCTCATACCAGAGAAAAGATATGGTATTTACATATCTGGGATCTATTTATTTCACTTATTAGTGTATCCTCACAGTGTGTCCATTTGCACATAAATGAATGAAAGTTGTCCTTCTTTATTACAGACTAATACTCCATTCTATTTTTTTTTTAAACCCCACATCTTCTTTATCTAGTCTCCAGTTGATGGGCACCTGGGTTGTTTCCAAGATTGAGCTATCACAAACTGAGCAGCTATGAACATAGGTGCACATATGTCTTTACAATATGATTCTTCTAATTCCTTTGAGTATATTCTTAGCAGGTGAATAGCAGGGTCAAATGGGACCTCTAATCATAGTTTTCTGAGGAATCTCCACAGATATAATGATTTTTATAAGTATAGGATTCTTTGTTTCTTGTTTTTTTTCTCCCCCCCCCCCTTTAGATACAAAACTCAGTTTCATGGCTCTGACATTTGATGTCAAATGATAAATACGCTAGAAGTGAATCAGTGAGCTTTGTGGCTCTAGAAGTTTCAGTCATGACTGAACTGGGGCAACTGTCCAGAGAAGCTTGCTTCTATTGTTTGGTTATTTACATTATTTTCTTAATTATGCAACTCTTAAATGCTATGTCCTTGTCTTATTTCTTTCTGCTTCCCTCAGCTGTTGTCTAAGCTATTGTCTTTTTAGATAGGATCTCATTTTGTAGTTTAGGTTGGCCCTGAGCTCACTATGTAGCCCAAGCCTCGAACTCAGCAATCCTCCTGTCTCTGCTTCCTGAGTGCTGGGAATACAGGTGGGAGCCACCACGCCCAGCATTTGTGGTATGTGGTACTGATTGTCAGAAGGCATGAGTCACCATGCCCAGCATTGTTGTATGTGGTTATCGGGATCAAACCAGGGACCTTGCATTTGCTAGGCAGGCACCAGAACCACCGAGCTACGTCTCTGGCCCCTGTGTCTAACCTACTGTTAATAAACTCTGGTAATTTACCTTTATGTCTACTGCTGATTAACATATAAGCTACTCCCTATGTGAGGGCACCATGAACCTGAGGAGTTGCCATGATGGGTTTGCTTAGAGAATTTGAAGGGTATAGCTCCTCTTTTTCCCTGGTGTAGCTTCTCTAGATTTTTGTCCCTTACTTGGAATTGCCACTGTTCATCTGATCACCTTTATTCCTCCTTCAAACTCACTATTGTAAAATCCCACATAGTTTGCTTTGTGTAAATATTTTCAGGTTGGCCCAAGTCTCCTCCTGTATCCCTGCCTCTATAGTTGAAATGAAGCCTTCATCCTTCTTTGAGATATGAGAGGTTCTTTGCTACAGAAGGAACTACTTATTACAGACACGTACACACCGAAATTGTTGAAGGACATGTAACTCTTCTGCCCAGCAGGATTTGCGGCTTTGCTGCGGATAGTGAGCTCACAACCCCAATCATCCACTCTGCTAACACTCTCTAAGCCCCAGGGAAACACAACTCCGTATCTCCTCTCCACATCTCCTCTCTTGGATCCCCTGAACAAAAGGCAATTCTCTGAATGCCAGGAATGGTTGTGGACTGTGTCATTACCTACTAAGTTAAAAACCAGCTTCCTTCCCTTTGCTGAGGAATGCCAATAATGTTTAGGTGAGAGAAAAGATAAACATACAAGCTTGCTATTTTGAGCTAAATGAATGGTGTCTGTCTGAAATTTACATGTTAAAGAATTAACCCCTAGTACCTCAAAATGTAAGCTATTGGAGAAAGACTTCTAAAAAGGTAACTAAATTTCTGGGTCTGGCAGCTCACGCCACCCAGCACTCAGGAGGCAGAGGCAGGAGGATTGCTGACTTTGAGGCTTGCCTGGGCTACATAGTGAGCTCAGGGCCAGCCTGAACTACAAAGCGAGACCCTGTCTCAAAAGAAAAAGGTAACTAAGTTAAGATGAACTCATGAAGACAATATGTCTGGGACTGCATAAACATGGTCACATATAGGAGCGAGACCATGTGAAGACAGAAAGAGGACTGCTATCTTCAAACCTAGGGGAGAAGTCTCAGGAGCTATTGAGCCAGCACTTCGATTTTTCTCTTCTGCCCTCCAAAACTGTGAAAGGGTATAATTCTGTTGCTTCAGCAAGCCAGTCTGTGGCGTTTTGCTATCGCAACCTTAGAAACTAGGAAATCTCCCAAAATCCTTCTCAGATAGTGAAACAAAATATTGAGTCCCAGCTTTGGGGACTTTGTTTTCCAATTTGAGGCTTCCAGCAGCAAGTGGCCTGTTCTGGAGAGAGCTGTACCCTTTTTCTTGTGTTTGGGACCTTCCTGTAAGTCTGTAGAACAAAAGGTCAATCCATGTCTCTGCCCATTCCAAATTGCTCTTTGCTTATCACTAGGGTCTGTGCAAGTATCTCCATTGAATCCTTCCTCCTAAAGAGCGATGTTGCACCACTATTACAGATCCCCCTGAACCTGAGATCCGGCCCAGACCAGCTGTTGTGGGGCTCATGGGCAGAGTTTAACGTGTGCCCGGGAATCCACATGCAAATGTTCAGGACCTCGCAAGATGGGATGCGGCAGGCGGTGGCAAGCGAAGGGTGAAACGTGTAGGAAAGGGAAAGAGAAGCTGCAGGGTGACTTACAGTCACTTTCTGACGTGAGAGGCCTGAGAGTTCTAAAGTTGAGCCTGACCTTCCAGACCAGTAGAAGGTATATTCCTCAAGGGCAAGTAATAGAACATATTTCACCGTAAGTTTCGTTAATGCAATTTATAGTTGTTTGTATACAGTCTTCATCTCGTAGTGGATCAGTGGAAGCAATGGGGGATTGGTTCTGGGACTCCTCCCTGAAGTACTTATAATATATAGTGCAATCAAAAGATTATGTAAAGCCGGGCATGGTGGCTCACGCCTGTAATCCCAGCACTCGGGAGACAGAGGCGGGAGGATTGCTGAGTTCGAGGCTTGCCTGGGCTACATAGTGAGCTCAGGGCCAGCCTGAACTACAAAGCCAGACCCTGTCTCAAAAAAAAAAAAAAGCCAAAAGATTATGTAAAAAGATAAATGATATCATTTAGGGGGAAGTGACAAGAAACAATTCTGTACACGTTCAGTACAGATGCAATTTTTTCCCCAAATAAATTACATCTGCAATTGGATGAACTCACCAATGCAGAACTCATTTGCATGGTAGGCCAACCCTTCTGTACTCAGTAGACACACAACATCACATGGGTCTTCACACAGTACCTCAGGCCCACAAGTATCAGAAGTAGTGTGGTGGTTATAGAAAAAATTCATGTCTTAAAGCAATATTTTCCACAGTTGCACATGGAGACTGGGGAATAGCTTGTAATATTAAACCATTTATATTCTTAACTTGGTATGAATCTATCTAGGCATGCATATGTGAAGCATTATACCCATTCTAATATCAATCAAAAATGAAACAGATATTAAAATTGCAAGTAGTTTGCTTTTTATGAACATTTAATAAGACTTCATGGAAATTTTTCTTTCTTTTTTATTATTTTCTTGGTACATTATATGTACACATCACAATTATACTCCACATTGAGAATTTGTACCAGTATATGACATAACTTAATTCTCATTTCCCCCCCCGCTACTCACCCTACCTCCCACCCACCCCTATATACACAAGCATTGTTTCCTTTTTTTACCATCAATTTTTTTCTTTCTTCATTATTTACCCCTAAGCCCCATTACCCTTTGAATATTTACTATTTCACAATACCAATCATGCATTCTAGAACACATTTATAGCTTCAGTTCATGGAAATTTTTTCTAATTTGACTTGCTTCAATAATTTTAAGTATTTATATTTAATGATAATTTTCACTCTGCCTTTGATATGAGATTATTTTATAATATAGTTTAAATAGATCAAAACAAAAATAGAATGTTTATACATGAAATTTTGTTTCCTTTCCTATGATTTCTTTTTTGGTAAACATCAACACATTAAAATCTTGCACATTTTGATTAGTTATATTTACTTTTTAATCCCTTTACAACAATTAAAAAAATAGAGGTCATGATAGAAACAAAGAACACAGCAGTGAAATTCAGAAAGGAAAATATTTTAGAAGAAAAAAGAAATGAAAAATCTTCCGAGACAATCTGCTTAACTTTTTAAAAAATGTAAACAGTAAAATGGAGTAGGATTTTATGAAGCATGTTC
Organism: Thryonomys swinderianus; assembly: GCA_004025085.1. NCBI lineage: Eukaryota > Metazoa > Chordata > Mammalia > Rodentia > Thryonomyidae > Thryonomys > Thryonomys swinderianus. The sequence continues at coordinate 29,864 of PVIC010015154.1, forward strand.
CACATACGAGTTTCAAATTAGACATTATGAATTTTTTGTTTAGTGAGGAGTTAATTACTGATCAGAACTCTGCAAAATAATGAGAAAATATTCTCATTAAATTGTCAATTTGGGAGGAAGTCTGTGAGATCCCTGCAGGTTCGCGTTCCTCATCACTGAAGGAAAGCACGGGAACCTCCTCTGCCCCTTGCCTCCTCCCAGCCCGGCATCCTGTCTCCTTTGCCCACAGCAGTGTGTGGTCTGGTGCCATGCGAGGAGAACACTTGGAGGCTGAGCTGCTGTGGGGAGGGCGCTCAGAGGAACCCTGATCCTGTGCAGGGATGGTGTGGACGGGCACGGAGGGCAAACCAAAAGGTACCAGTGCACGACCCTTATATCCCTACATGATTCCCTCGCAGGCCCTTGCTGGCCCTCCAGGAGGTGATGTAACAGGCATATCTCCTGGCCCTTTCCACCTCACAGGTCCTAAAACTGGGTTTCTCGACCAAGATCTCTGAGAGCTGCATTTCCCATGTGAGGGGATCCAGCCCTTAAAATGTGGTTGAACTCAGATTCTCAGTGAGTCACGCTGTGTGTCACAGACAGTGCAAAAGGAATGTGATTTTGTTTTTGAAGGGTTTTTGGGTTTTTGTTTTATTTTTTGTTTTGTTTTGGTTTTGCATTTTTGGACAAAGGATCTCACTACATATGCAGTTCAAGCTGTCCTGCCTCAGCCTCCCAAGTGCTGGGGTGACAGTGTGGGGTGCCACACCCACCAAAAAGAATGTAACTCCCATCAATAATAATTTTCATACTGAATACTTGTTGAATTAATATTAACTTGGAAATATTAGATTAAACACAATGTGTTACTAAAATTATCTGGTACTGCAAAACAACAAACAAAACAAAACAAAAAAACCTAAAATTAGTTTTGCCTCTTTCTTTTTACACTTTGAGTGAAATCAGTAGAAACATTTAAAACTCCACCTGGGGACGGCAGTGACACAGAGGACAGCAGCATTCCCTCAGACCTTCCGAGGTCTGCTTCTCTGTCTGCCACCTTCCCAGTTTTCTCACTTTGGGGCTCGTACTTCTCCACACTACTTGGAGAAATCTCTCCCCACTCTTGCCAGTCACCATCAGCAACAGACAAGCACCTCTATTTTTGTAACTCCTGGCTCGACCTCTGGGCAACCCCGTGTATCCATCATTCATACAGGAAGGCAACCTGGAAACCCAGGCCCAACTCTCCCTTGTCCTGGGTGGGTGCCCTTCCTTCAGACACACCTTTCCTTGTGGGCCTCTGACCTGAATTTATCCCATAGTTTTACAAACATCTGCTTGTGAGCACGTCAGGGGCAGAGACAGGGCTCACTTATTCTTCCATTCGTAGTATCTACCATGGCATCTGCTATCTTAAGCCTCCAATAAATGTCTAGTGAATGACTTGAGAATGAAGTAAACATAGCTCCTTCTTCTTCCAGGGGAGAGGCTAATTGGTAGTTGAGATGATGCCTGTGTGAACTAAGAATGGAGTAAGCAGATCCCAAAGAGCAGTCAGTGGAATTTGGTGGTCCACAGGATGTGGGAGATAAAAGAGGGAGAAAATCCTAGGATGGCTCCCAGATTCCCAAGGATTTTTTTCAGTATATAGACACTTTTTTGTCCCCTTCTCATCACTGGTGCGTGAACAATCTCCTCATAGCTAAGAAATTAGTTTTTATTCCTGAGATATTGCACCATCCAAACATAGTTGTTATGCTGTCTCTAGAACTCTAATGTTCCCATTAGAAATTTTGCTGGGGCCATTTGGAGAAGGGGCTATGTCTTGGCAGAGCTTCTGAAATGGCCATAGTAAACCTCTGTTCTCTGGGGTAAAGTGCACTCCCAGCATTTGCCCTCTTTCCTGGTTAGCATCCACAGACCACAGAAATGGGTTATTTTCTCTATTTGAAGACAAGAAAATAATGGCTCAGGTAAGTTAAGAGAAATACATAGAAGAGATGGTGGTCAAGCGTTCTGAGTTCAGGTTCTGTTCTGGTCCAACCAATGGCATTTGTCTCAATGGACTACACAGTGAGCAAACAGATCAGTTTCATCTCATCATTTCAGAGCTTTCTTCCTTTTCCCATCAATTTTATGGTTTAGAAATGGCTGCAAAAGAATAGAAAACAGTCAACAACATAAGAGGGAAGAGAACAGCCAGAACAAAAGGGTTTTATTGTCCACTGTCATCTGGCCTGGGCCGGTTACCTTACCGTCTCTGTCGTCCAATGACCTCGGGAAGGTGAGCGGGGACGTGGAACCACAACTCCCAGACTCCATGTCAGTTGAGAAGCTTCTTCCCTTTATTGTGGAAGTTACAGGCATTTATATAGGGCAGCTTGGGATCTGAATGGATGAGAGGGCGGGAGCAGTGCTGGCGGCGGGGTGTGATTAGGCACAAGGGCGGAAGTAGCATTTAGCATTGTATGATTGGTCTACGTCCCCTGCGTCACCTTCTTAAAGGGTCACTATGTCTATTCTCCACCAGGAGAGGGAGAGAGAAGTGGAAGCACCTGGAGAACACTTTGGCCACAGTCTACTAAGTGAATACTGAGGCAACAGAAGCGTAGGGAGGATGATGCTGACGTGGACAGGGCCGAATCACGTAGAAGCACAGCGGTGTGAGGATTGTACCTTCTTGATCTCTCATTATTTCACTTCCCCTGCCGGTTTTAGCCATGACATTATCTTGAGAGTGTTATTAGGTAGTTATGTTATGCAGCTGCTGCATTAGATGGCCAACCTCTTTGGAGCAAGAACAATGCTACTTCATTCACTCGTTTCACTGGTTTATAGTGACCCCTCAGACGTATTTGCTGAATGAATGAAGTCCTAAAGAAGCCAAGCACCCCAGGAAAAATGACTTTCAACAATGCAATATAGACTTAAAGACTAGCTGACTATTATTTACTCATTTTCATTAAGGAAATAATACATGAATGGAAATTTTCTCCGTTTCTTTCTTTTGCTGATAATGCCAGGAATTCTAAAATATAAAGGGAAATCCTGATAAACCCTGAAATACATGCAAATAATTGTAGGGAGAAAAGTTAAGAAAGATTCGCAAATATAAAGTGCTAATCAGGAACTTATAAAGCTCCATAACATTGAGAACAAATTACCCAGAGAATTTTTCAGGTGTGAAGTCTGTGCTTCCTATTGAAGAGAATTTAACCATTAATATAGTGGTACCTCTGTTCATGAACACTTTCGTTATAAACAATTTGGTTCACAAACAAAAGTATTTCACAAAATTTTGCCAAATACTAGAATAGGGTTTGCTTGGCTATGGTTATTTTTCCTGCACAAACTCAAACGTGGCCATTTTTTCCAATATTGTGGAACAGTATAACCTCATGAACTGAGGTGCCTCTGTATTTTATACTTTAACCCAAATCCAAGAGACACATAACCTGGAAACAAACCATTTTTATATATATGAAGCAATCCTAAACTCACTAACCTCTTCAGCTTTTCACCTCTTCCTGTATCTACTTAAAAAATTTTATCCTTTATCTACTTTTGATACTATGTAGTTTTTACTAACTACTTGATTATTAGGGGTTTTTTTTCTCCCTGTCCCCAGACTTTGAATTAACTGATCTCTTGCCCTAAATTTGCTTCATTTTAGAATTTCAAAAGCATAGAATTTTGCCATTCTTTTATTGGACTTTAAATACCCTTTTGAGTGAAAAGTTAAATGTGAGCAAATACAGAAGTAGATTCCAATTGCTAGTCCCTTGGTCTACAAAGAATTTCCAGAGCATCCTGTGGGTGCATGAGGAACTGTCTCTATTCATCCTCAGTAACAACTGCTCCTGGACACTATCTGCTCGACACATCAACTTTCTGCTCACCCATCACTAGCTACATTTTGCTTCTTAGAAATTCCTTCTTGGATGAAACTATGCATTCTCATGTGGTAGATTCTTCAGGCAGATAAGCAACTGTCATCTGTAACGATTGTCAGAGTTAACTTTTTCCTACATTCTGCTCAGCAATTTAATAAATACTTCTTTCTGTAAGGATTGTCTTCTAAATATTTCCTTTTTTGATGTTGGGCTTTCAAACCTCAAATCGCCATCCTCGATGGCTTTTGCTTACACATACTGCCTTCTCATTTCTATTTTATGGTCAGAATAGAAGAGGAATTGTGAATGCAGAGACAGAAATATAAGTCAGCCTCACTTCTTCCCGCTTCCCACCTCCCACCCACCAGTGTAGTTCTGCCCCTCTGTCTTAGCCACGGCCATAAACTTGTCTCACCATTTTTATTTCTTGATCCTCCCAACACTAACAGATGCAGCTCTACCAGAAAAATATGCCTTTCGTGTGGCATCCCAAGGTTTGATACATACAATCGAGCAACTTCTTCACCTTCTGACTGACATCCTGGGACATTTGCTGGCTTGCAGACCATGGACTATCCTGTTTATCAGATCAAAGAGGTGACTAATAATGCTGGATTTTTTCCCCATGGAAGCAAACATTCCACCTCTTTCCTTCTGGAACGGAATATGAAAGCTATGTTTCTGAGAGTTCTTGTTATTGCAATTGATAGAATTTGCAACTGGGCAGAAATTGGAGTCAGGATAAAGTGTGCAGTAATACCTATTTGTGCTCCTTTTTTTGTTTGTTTGTTTGTTTGTTTTTTGGTTTTTTGTTTTGTTTTGTTTTGTTTTGAGACAGAGTCTCGCTTTGTAGTTCAGGCTGGCCCTGAGCTCACTATGTAGCCCAGGCAGGCCTCGAACCCAGCAATCCTCCTGTCTCTGCCCCCCAAGTGCTGGGATTACAGGCATGAGCCACCACGCCTGACGTTCCTGTTTTGTTTTTTATAACATCTGGTGATTATGTTATTTTTGGGTAGATATGTATTGAATTCTAAGCCTAATTGGGTTAGAAATGGGCTCAAAATCTCAGGTAAGGATCTGACATTTCTTCAACCAATAATGCCATGCAATGAGGAGGCGAGAAATAAAGATGGAAAGAGAAAAATAATACATTTTCCTTGCTACAAACTACCCCTTGGTTCTTTGAAAGTTACAGAACAAACTGACGAGAGAGAGAACTCACTCAACTGGGTGGGGACAGAAGGGGAAAGAGGAGAAAAAGAAGGAAGTAAAATAAATTTAAAAAGAATTGAAGAGGAAAATAGAGCTTGTGTAAATGGTAGAAGAAGTGGTTGAAAGAGGGGAGGAGGCTGAGAAAAAAAGAATTAAGATATATATAGATGCAAATGTCCCAAGAATGTGACAAATGTGATCATTATGTATGGCAAACATGTACTAATAAAAAATAAATTGTTTTATTAAAAAAGAATTTTGACTAGATTAGATGTTTTAAATCTCTATGGTATTGGGCAGTGTAACAAAATAATTCTTCTCCTCCTCCTCTTCTTCTTCCTTTTTCCCCATTTTTTTTTTTTTTTTTTTGAGACAGGGTCTCGCTTTGTAGTTCAGGCTGGCTCTGAGCTCACTATGGAGCCCAGGCAAGCCTCGAACTCAGCAATCTGTTTGTCTCTGCCTCCCGAGTGCTGGGATTACAGGCATGAGCCACCATGCCCAGCATTGTATGTGGTTACTGGGGATTGAACTCAGGACCTTGCGCTTGCAAGGCAGTGCCGGAACCACTGAGCTAACCCTCCGGCCCCCATTTTCTTTTCTTTTTAATAAAAAGCAAAACCATGGAATCACGGCA
>PVIC010015155.1:0-35574 GCA_004025085.1 Thryonomys swinderianus
CACTTCCGGCTGCAGCCGGCCTACGCGGGCAGCTACCTGGTGGTGACCGCGGCGTCGCTGGACCGCGAGCGCATCGCCGAGTACAACCTGACGCTGGTGGCGGAGGACCGCGGCGCGCCGCCTCTGCGCACCGTGCGGCCCTACACCGTGCGCGTGGGCGACGAGAACGACAACGCGCCGCTCTTCACGCGGCCGGTCTACGAGGTGTCGGTACGCGAGAACAACCCGCCCGGGGCCTACCTGGGCACGGTGGCCGCCCGGGACCCAGACCTGGGCCGCAACGGCCAGGTCACCTACCGGCTGCTAGAGGCCGAGGTGGGCCGCACCGGGGACGCCGTGTCCACTTACGTCTCTGTGGATCCGGCTACCGGGGCTGTTTACGCGCTGCGCAGCTTCGACTACGAGATGCTGCGCCAGCTTGACGTGCGCGTCCAGGCCAGCGACAGCGGCAGCCCTCAGCTTTCCAGCAGTGCCCTGGTGCAAGTGCGCGTACTGGATCAGAACGACCACGCGCCGGTCCTGGTACGCCCCGCGCCAGCCAACGGCTCCCTAGAAGTCGCGGTCCCTGGGCGCACTGCGAAGGACACGGCCGTGGCGCGCGTGCAGGCCCGGGATGCAGACGAGGGCGCCAACGGCGAGCTGGCCTTCGACCTGCAGCAGCAGGAGCCGCGCGAAGCGTTCTCCATCGGCCGCCGCACGGGGGAGATCGTGCTCACCGGAGACCTGTCCCAGGAGCCTCCGGGACGCGTGTTCAGAGCCCTGCTGGTCATATCCGACGGCGGCCGCCCGCCCCTCGCCACCACGGCTACTGTCAGCTTCGTGGTGACAGCAGGCGGCGGGCGCGGGCAGGCTGCGCCCGCCAGTGCCCGGACCCCTGAGCACTCCCGGCCTCCCGGCTCCCGGCTCGGGGCTTCCGGGCCTGCCCTGCAATGGGACACGCCGCTGATCGTCATCATCGTGTTGGCCGGGAGCTGCACGCTGCTGCTGGCCGCCATCATCGCCATCGCCACCACCTGCAACCGCCGCAAGAAGGAGGTGCGCAAAGGGGGGGCCCTCCGGGAAGAGCGGCCCGGGGCGGCGGGCGGCGGAGCCTCGGCTCCCGGCTCCCCGGAGGAGGCCGCCCGGGGAGCTGGGCCCAGGCCCAACATGTTCGACGTGCTCACCTTCCCTGGCAGCGGCAAAGCGCCCTTTGGCAGCCCCGCGGCCGACGCGCCCCCACCCGCGGTCGCTGCGGCTGAAATGCCGGGCTCGGAGGGCGGCAGCGCCACTGGGGAACGCGCCTGTCACTTGGAGGGGCAGCAGCGGCTCCGCGGCGCGCACGCCGAGGTGAGCCTTCCTTCAGCTGGGCGCCCCCTCCGCGCTCCGCGGACAGGCTGGGGGAAGGGCGGCCGGCGGTGCTCGGGGCGGGCTCTCGCAGGGGGACGCCTAACCTGTGGTGCTTGCCTTTTGTTTCTGCTCCACCTCCCACCCCTTCCCGTACCCCGCTGCAGCCCTACGGTGCCTCCCCGGGCTTCGGAAAGGAGCCCGCGCCCCCGGTGGCGGTCTGGAAGGGACACTCGTTCAACACCATCTCTGGCCGAGAAGCGGAGAAGTTCAGCGGCAAAGACAGCGGCAAAGGGGACAGTGACTTCAACGACAGCGATTCCGACATCAGCGGGGACGCTCTGAAGAAGGATCTCATCAACCACATGCAGAGTGGTGAGGACGCCCCTCCCTGCGCTCCCCTTTCCGCACTCCTCCCGGCACGGCCTCGGGCCTCCGGGCTCCTCGCCCAGCCCCTCCCGCCCCGCTTCTCCCTCCTCGGCCTCACGGGGTGAAGGTCAAAGTGCCAAATGAGGCGACCGCCACCTGGGTACAGCACACCCATCCCCGCCCCCCCTCCAGGCAGAGCGTGGATGTCACCTAAGAAGAGATTCTGCCTGCCACTTTTTTCCCCAGCAAAAGAACTGGGCCAATTTTTCTACCAAGATCTCTTGGAATTCTCGAGTCGCACCCTTTGCACACACTTTTCGGCCGTCCTGACCCTGGCTAACATTCCATAGATGGAGACTTAGCTGTGTGTAATCTTCACGCTCTTTCCCGTTTGTGCCAGGACTGTGGGCGTGCACGGCCGAATGTAAGATTCTGGGTCACTCTGACCGCTGCTGGAGCCCATCCTGCGGGGGACCAGGCGCGCACCCCCCGCCACACCCGCCAGCCCAGATGTCGACCTTCTGTAAGAGCACGTCCCTGCCTCGCGACCCTCTGCGGAGGGACAATTTCTACCAGGCCCAGCTGCCCAAGACCGTGGGCCTGCAGAGCGTCTACGAGAAAGTGCTGCACAGGGACTATGACCGGACAGTCACTCTGCTCTCCCCTCCCCGTCCAGGGAGGCTCCCAGACCTGCAGGAGATCGGGGTGCCCCTCTACCAGTCCCCCCCTGGCAGACACGTGTCCCCGAAGAAGGGGACCAAAGAAAATGTGTAACCCTGTGCTGCATGTCTTCACACACATATACAGGTCACTCTGAGAAGCCCCTAAATTATTGACCGGTTTCAGTGTTGTATATATAAATATGCAAGATGTGCCTTAAAATGAAGTCGTTGGAAGCTATTTCCAATCACATTGGTACTGTTTGGTATTTGCAAACAAAATATGTAGTTTATGTAATTTTTATGAAATGTGTGCGGTATTTAATTTTTCTTATCATGCTATTGACTTTCATTTCAATTGCAGCTTGCCATTTTCTTAGTATTTTTAACCTGTATATTGTGTAATGTAATGTTTGTATATAATGAAATTTTGTTATATTTTTATATAATAAAAGCTAAAGTGGAAGTTATTGCCAAAGGAACTGTCTGTAAGACAAAAAAAAAACACGTTGGAATTACTTAATGGAAATTTATCTTTCACCAGAAACAACCTAGTGTTTGAGAAATTTTGCCTTGCCAAGTGTAACTTGTATACCTTGAGTCTGTGGTAGATTTCAAGTTCAATGTTATTTAATTACATTTGGTTTTCTGTAAACCGTGTCACTTATAAGCACAGTAATAAAGGATTTGTCATGTGTTTGAAGGATCTGCTAATTGCTTTTCGTGAACTTGCCTATAGTCAGACATTCACAAAAAATTTCAGTACCAGAATTCAATCTTCTTTCAAGTGCTAATTATTTGGGCATTATTAATGTTCATGCCAATGTTGAAGCTGTGAGATTTCAAGTACTTCAAGATCTCACCTAAGTATTAAAAATATTTACTGGTGCCGGGCGTGGTGGCTCACGCCTGTAATCCCAGCACTCGGGAGGCAGAGGCAGGAGGATTGCTGAGTTCGAGGCTTGCCTGGGCTACATAGTGAGCTCAGCGCTAGCCTGAACTACAAAAAAGCGAGACACTGCCTCAAAAAAAAAAAATATATTTACTGGACTGGAGATACAGCTTAGTGCAGAGTGACATGCTCTAACCAAATGACTGATTCCTGGGTTCAGTCCTCAGGAACAGCACACAAAACACATACGCACACGGGTTTTATGAAATATATAGATCTCTATATAATTTGGGGACTCTATAAAATCCCTGCCTTCATTTATTTGTTTACCGAAACTTGCCAAGCATCTGCCAAAAAGTAGAAGAAACCTAAGTTTGGCTGTTCACAAAGTAAATATCACAGAAATTTTGCTAGTGACCAGTCACTTTTATCTTCTGGTGTTTGAAGTGAAAAAGCAACTTATTAGGACCATAGTATTAAAAAGACAAAAGAACTGAGGCTGATAGTTGTTGGTAAAGCACTTGCCTAGCGTGTGCAAGGACCTGTATTCAATCCCCAGTACTATCTAAAAAGAAGACAAATTTATGGATGAAATGATATGATGCTTGAAATCTGCTTTAAAATAGTCTAGAGGAAAAAATAAGGCTAAATCAAACAAAATAGCACACACCTGCCATTCCAGCTGGCCCAGAGGCTGAGGCAAGAAGATTGCACAATGTAGACCTTATCTCAGAGCAAATAAAGGGGTTGGGAATCTTGCTCAGTAGTAGAGTCTTTTCCTAACACTCATGAACCCCTGGGTTCAAAGCTCAGTACTAGCCAGCAATGGCGGTACATGCCTGTAATCCCAGAATTGGGAGACTGAGGCAGGAAAATCAGTAGAGGTAGTGAGTTTGAGGCCAGTCTGAGAAGCATAAAGAAAACCTGTCTCAAAACATGAAAAAGAGAGGGAAGAAAAGACTTGATCAAGCACTGATAATTATAAGTGGTAGCAAAGGTACATACATGTGGGAGTATGTGAATTATACCAGTTTCTCTGTTTGTATTTGAAAATATATATAACAGAATATTTGAAAAAGATACATGTCAAGCATGATAATGCAAGCCTGTAATACCAGCACTCAGGGGGATGAGGCAAGAGGATCACCACAAATTTGAGGTCAGCCTAGGCTACATAGTGAGTTCCAGGCCAGCCTGAACCATGTAGCAAAATCCTGTCTCAAAAACACACAAAAAGGGAGAAAGACATTCAAGAGACCTATGCCTAAGACTTCCATGCATTTCATTTGAAAATAAAATAATAATAATGACAACTAACATGTACTAAGCTAGTTTTTATGTGAACAAACGCTTTGCAAACCACCCTGCGTTATCTCATTTAATCTTCAATTATTCCCACATGATAATGGGAATTATCACTAACTCCATTTTCCAGATGGAGAAACTATGGCACAAGGAAGTTAGATGAGATGCTGAAAACCACACAACCAGTAAGTGTACATGATGAGAGTCAAACATAGATTATTCAGGACAAAAAAAAAAAATGAAACCATGAAAGAAGATGTAGGTTTGTTCTTTTTTTACTTGAAAGAAACAAAGAAGTGGAAAAATCTCAACATCTCACCTTCACTGTCTGATTATTGTTTAGCCCTTTGTATTTGTGATGTCCTGTGTTCCTTCTTTACTAATTAAAGAGTGTGAGGTGCTGTAGTGAATAGAGGAACCCTGATTGCTGCCTGTTTGGAGTCATTATTGAAACCAGCAGTGGTTCCAAACTGAACAGCTGGTCAGCCACACACGACTGCCTTACCACCCACACCCTATTCAAAGTGCAGTGCTCTCTGCATAAGACTGAGCTGCACGTGCACCAGGAAGGCTGGGACTGCCCTAACCTCAGGCTCTGAAAGAAAATGTAGACTGCGGGTAGGTTACCAGGCAGCTTCACAGCCAGGACAACTCAGCCCCAGGGGAGGGATCCCCAAAGGGCTTCCATCACAACATTAACTGATCCTCACTGTTGAGTCAGTCCTGTCGGAGGAGTGAGTGGTGGACCCCAGTTATCACGCAATCTAAAAATATCCAGTCTCACTGGGCATGACCATGCACACCTGTATCCATGGGAGGCTAAGCCAGGAAGATCACTGTGAGATTGAGGCCAACCTGGGCCACACTGTGAGTTCAAGGCCAGCCTGAACTACAAAGTGAGACCCTGTCTCAACAACAACAAAAGAAAACTTCAAAAAATAAAATAGTGTCATGGTTATTAATTTGTATTGAGAAAACTACTGTATTTCCCCAAAAAATTCAGATTTCAAACCTCTGTGACTTTATTGTCTGTCTGTCTATCCTTCTATCTATCTATCTATCTATCTATCTATCTATCTATCTATCTATCTATCTATCTATCTATCTATTTGGTCTGTGTGTCTCTGTGTGGTTTTTTCTTTTTGTTTGTTTGTTTGTTTGGGTTTTTTTTGCTTAGAGAAATGACCACTAAAAAAATTTTGTTTTTGCTTTGAACTTCTACAAAATGAAATACACAATTTAGTTCATAAAACTGACCAGAAAAGAGCACAGGGAAGTTTTTCTAAGGGCCAGCATAGGACTCCAGAGAAACAGGAACCATATGAAGGATACTTTCTGATTTTCTCTTAAAAACATTACTTTCAATTACATTTTTAAGAAATACACTTTTATTAATGAGATAGCATACACGACTGTGCAGATTACTCAGCACAGTGGTCTGAAGGAAGTTCCCACTCCATCCTGCACTACTTCCCCTTTCTTTCTCTTCCTTTGGAGCCTGAGAAAACTCTTACAGCTCCACCCACTAGGGAAGAGGAAGTAGGCCCACATCTGTCCTCATCCTGACCACGTTTTGCTATATCTTCCAGTTTCACCAAGTATGGCAGAAGCTCCTGTGTAATCAATACTGCACAAATAAGTCGGTGCAGTGAACAGCACACCCGAACTCACAAGGCTCACAGGTTTGTGATGGCAACACAAACACCTCTCTGGCAGTAGAAGTTAAACAAACTTTGGGCTTCTCAGCAGTAAGCACAGCGATATGGAAAGGTCTATAGGGACGAGGAAGGTCATTTTAAAAGAGAAAGCTGAAGCTAGACTGTACCTGTTTCATATCTTTGTCTCTGGCCCCATTGACTTGAATGTCCTCCACTTCTTCCTATAATAAAATATCCATCAAAGAAACCACTTCAGAAAATTAAAATGTAAGTGGTTTCAACATCTATTGAAAAGTGCATTCTGAAATAGAGCAAAGACAGGATGCATGTCTCCAAGTGCAAATATATATGCCTATGGAGATAAAAATATATATAATCAGGATGGGTAACATGCCATAATTAGCTAACTATCTAGCTTACTTCATTGGGCAAATATAAGTTCACACCATCTAAAACTTCCATTTTAGAAAATAAGCATATTCAATTTAGTACTGAGTTCAGTAACAACAGTATAATTGGAATGCTGTATGTTTTGAAAGCAAGCTGAAGTAAAGTGATACAATACTCAGTGGGCAACTGGGCTATGCAAGAACTCAGGATAGATTTTTAAATGCTACCTTGGTTTTCAATAGCTATGCAATAACTCAAAAGATTATTTATTATTCCCTTTCTTCCAAGGGAAACAATCTGCCATAGAATTCACCAACAGGCTCAAAATCAACTAATAAGTGAACAGCAGGTAGAAAGAGACACCAGGCTACTTTAAAAGCCATCACTTAAGCCACTAGATTAAATGTGCTCTTCTAGCAGGAAAGAAAATATTCATTCATTATCAGACTTCAGACTTGTTCCCACAAAACTGTTTGAGCAGCTTCAACACGTCAAATGGAAGCCTGCATAATTTAGAAGAGAATTAGGAAAATTCCATTTGCCAACCTACTAGCTGTAGCAGATACCTCTGCACAGAATTCCCAAGGGAAACTCATTTCTTCCCTGCCATCATCAACCTTAAAACCACACCTCTGGCAATTGTTTAAACTTAATAAATGGGAAAGCAAATTCAGAATACAAAAGTCTAAGACTCCACCTAATTTCTTACTCCTAATAATACCAGGCCACTCATCAAGATCCATAGAGTCATGTCTTTTAACTATTGCCTAATTATCCCATACAGGAGCAGATACATCCCAGTCCTGGTCTCTGAGACCACCTCAGGTGCACTGGACATGCCTGGTTGTGCTACAACAGTACCCAAACTAGGTACTTCCCCATTGACCAAACTGAAGACACCTGTTGCTCCAGCTGTCTTCCTTAACGACCCATATAACATCATGAACCGTCTGTATCATTCATCTCTGTATCCCTCAAGCCCAAGTCCTTGTTTCCATTTCTGTTTCCAGGGGGACTGTCCAAACTGAGTAAAGGTTCAGCATTGGAAGCCCGGGCTCCAATATGGCAGTCTTAGAAGGTGGCAGAACTTTTAAGAGATGGGACCTAGTGTAAGGTAATTGAGTTATTAGATATGCTGCCCCTAGAAGATTTTAGTTAGCTTCCAAAGGGACTTCAGTTAGTCCTGAGGAGAGTGGGTGTTACAAAAGACTCCTCCTCCTGTCCCCTACCCTGTACTCTCTGGCTCTCTGTGTTGCCATGTGATATCTTCCTCTCACTGCCTCTTTAATCAATATGTGAGGTGGTCATAGGGACTCTCAGCAGAGGGAAGATTTACACAACCACTCCATCTTAGACTTACATCTTCCAAAACTGTGAGCCAAATAAATCTCTTTCTTTATGAAGTACCCAGCCACAGGCATTTTATTATAGCAATGGAAACTGAACAAATATGAGCTGCATAAGAATAAGAATATTTATTTATTTTTAGTATAAACTGTGATCTGGTCACTGTACCAAACACTTTATTGGTATCATCTAATTTTCACATCCTTACACTAAATCATCTTCTGTGTGGGACAGTGTGAGTGGCTTAGCAAGGTAGGTAATCTGTCATACAGCTAACATTAGAAAGAGTTGAGATTAAAACTAAGATCTATTTGACAAAGAATGACATACACCTCATTAAAATCTTTGTTGCTCCTTTCCTGAGTTCCAACACAAATCTCCTATCTACTTTCTCTGCATGCACAACTGTCCTCTACCCCAACCTCCACATTCCTACCATAAAAATGTTTGCTAAATGTTTCATTTTGTCAGTCTTCTTGCTTTTTTGCCTGCACATCACCTTTAGGATCAGCTACAAAGTTCTGTCTGTGGCATCTCAGATCCTTCATGCTTTCCTTCCCTAACCTCAGTCCAGCTGACATCTCCTCTCCTGCCCTCTCTTCCATACATGGCTCTTCAGCCAGAAAGACCTGTTTGTGTTTTAGTTCTTCATTTTTCCACTTGCAATGATACTTTAGTTTCCTTCCTCTCTGCATACTCCCTCTCTTCTCTAGTCCCATCTTCTGTAGGACTAGCCAAAAATCACTTCACTAGACAAGACTTCTGTGCATGCCTTCCCCAGCCCTCTCTCCCAGCACCAGCCAAGCAGTCAAGGTGTCCCTCCTGTGTGCTTCCTCAGCACTGACCAAGCTGAAAACAGTTGTTATTCCACTTATTTTCCTTTAACAGTCCATGACGTCAAGGACTGGCTGGTCCTCTCATTTCTATATCCACACCAGGTACACTGACTGGTACACAATAAAGATTCAGTAAAACATGCCTGACTCACAGAGCCAAGCACAAAAGGTCACAGTTACACATCATAGCCAAGACACTGTACTACAAGTTACCATATCTCCTCATGGGAGGTCTGTGCTAATTATGCCTCTGAATCAGACATGACCAGTAGATGCAGCATTTCATCCACCTCAACTACTCTATGGTGTGTGTGGAGGATGCAGAAGCAGTGTTGGTCCTTGGCCAAGTGTAATTACCTACTGAAAGTCAAATCCACCCCCTCTTTCACTCTTAAGGCAGCAGTATCTCTTTAGATCCAAATCAAGAGCCTCGTGAAGTTTATGGGCACTATATATTAACAGATTCAATGTCATCTTGTTCTTTTTGGGCACCTGAATCCACATGGCCTAAGTAGTCCAGGTAAATGTCAGATCTCCACTTTGTTCTTTGCAAACCCAGCAAACACTAAAGTTGATGAAAAAAATCAAATTGATTTCTACGCTGAATTTGGATATTTCTCTCTTATTTTATTGAAAGCTTATTTTGCCAAGTTTTCTGCCTATAAATTTTAAGAAAACAGCTGTGGAAGGGTGAGAATTTTCTCTAATGAGTATCTCTAGATCATCAGGGGAAGGGCTGGGTTATTGGGTGTAGGGAGAGGAGTTGAATCTCATTCTCATTCTATAACTGGCTTTCAGCCACCACTTAACCTCATTGAGATTCATTCTGCTTATCAGCCAAAAGCCCTTAATCACAACCCTCACTGGAGGTCTAAGAGCAACTAATGAAGATGCTTAAGCGCCTCCAGGAATGCTAAGGACTCAGCCAGCCATCTCCTGTGCTAAAGAAATTCAATGTTACCACTATGTCCCTGGCTTTCCTACTGGTGTCAGCAGTGACACGTCTCCCAAATTATGTCATGTACAAAAGCTAGTTTTAAAAAAATCACATTCTACATAAAGATCGAGATATTTTCAGGGACATGTATGAGACTCTTAAATATCTTTATAAACACTTCAATTTATCCCATAATTTTTGTTGGTGGGCTCTAGTTCATGAGAAATACAGTCTGAGTTGAGAATTTTTGTGAAAATCACCTGCTGAAAAAAGTGTTTAAGGAATATGAGAGATGCAAGTAGCACAGGGCAAGGGAAGAAAGCTCCATAGGTTGTGGCCTTAGTGTCAGCCAAGACCCTACTTGGATCTCTGGGGCTCAAATTGGTCTTTTCTTGAGGCAAAGGACTAGCCTTTGGACTCTGTCAAAATAAAATAACCATTCTGATTTTAAAAAATCACAAAAGTTGTTTATTTTGAGCTAAATATAATAGACTCAAGCTCTGGGAACATGGACTCAAATTATCCTGAAGGAGATATTCTGCAGTAGAAGAGGTTACATGGCCTTTATAGCTATAGATAAAGCAAGTCATAAATCAATATATTCAATAGTACATTTACTGAGAGAATTTGGTAGGCAGAGTACACAAAATGGGGAAATCTTTTCTGTAGATTTCAGATGTTATTATATACCATTCCTAGCCTTAAGGTTGATGGATCCTAAAGGTCAGTTAAGCTTTACAATATCTTCCAAGATGTTTACCTAACCATCATGAGGATATTGTGTCAAATATAGAGGTTGAAGGTAAATGTCTATTAAAGAGACAAAGGTAGTCCAACATAATTTTGGCTCTCCATCTACAACATTCCAAGTCTCTACATTTGATTATGTACATTTAATATATGTGCTGCTGAAGTGAGCACGATCATGTACATTTAAGATGTTCTTGTCAATCCAGGCCAAATAGTCTGCAGGATCTTTAATATAGATGCACCTTCTCAGGAACTTGAATTTGGTCATTGGCCTCTAGAATGGAGTGAAGGGTAGAAGTGCATTGCATTACCTTTGCTGGCAAGGGTCCCCCTGTCAACCCATGGGAAATTCTCCCAAGAAGGAACCTGCCGTATACCACTCATATTCATAGTAGCTAGGAAGAAGTTCAAAGGTTCCATGGGAACATGTAGATAAGACAGAAGAGCAGCTATTGAACTGATTTTACCCAAAATTACTTCAGCGATGTATAATCTTCAATCACTATCTCCAGAACGTTTTATTCTGTGCTCTTACAAACACAAAGAGCAGGCATAAAACCCCTGAGTAAAAACAAGTTAAGTGGTGGGCAGGATCTTTAGAATTTAAAAGGCAAACCCTATTTCTCTTCTACCAGAGCATCCTCAGCTCCAGAGTCCCACTTCTGCTCCTCTTCTCTATTATCTCTTCCCAACCACAGCACACAAGTGGAGGTATGGGAGGAGCCAAATGGGCCACACAGAGTCTATTGATGAGCAGTCCCAGGCTCACACAGTGGTCCGGGCCTGTCTGGCCCACAGTGCACAGCTCTGAGTAGCGCACCTTGTCAGGGACTCAGTCCAGGGAGAACAGACTAAGAGTCGGGGTCTGGATACAATAGTGTTTACTGGGAGGGACTCTGTAAACAATTTATGCTACAAAATCCTCATAACTGAGATGGGCTACCTAAAGAGCTGGCAGTTCCCTATTACTGGAAATTTTCAAGCAAAGGCTAGATGATTAGCTGATGGAATGAGAGGGAGGAAGGAACCCAGATTGGGAGTTGGATCAGCTGACTTCTAAGTTTCATCCCAAACCTAACAATTGATCACTGTGGTGGTAGGGTCATCTTCACTAAGCTAAAGAGTGGCCAGCTAGCTGGTACACATTATGTGGTAAAACGTTTGTGGCTGTATCTGTGAGGATGTCTATGGAATATATACATTGAGTCAGTAGACTGAATAAAATGAACCCATCCTCACCAGCATAGGCTGGCATGGTTCAATCTTTTGAGGGCTCAAATACAGTACAGTGATGCAAGAAGAGCAAATTGCATCTCTTCATAAGGTGAAACATCCACTTTTTCCTGCCCAAGAACATGAGAGCTCCTGGTTCTTACACCAGAGGGCACTTGCCACATATACCCCACACACACTTTGAATCATACCCCATTGTTAGGCCTTCAGCCTCAGCTTCCTCAGCTACCATAGTCACATGTGCAAATTTCCACAAAAAATTTCCACTGATATTTCTATATGTACATACAGTCAGCTATGTAATATGATCTTCAGTCACTGTCTCCAGAATGTTTTACTCTGTGCCTGTTATAAAGAACAGGCAAAAATCACCTGAGTAGAAAGGAAATAAAATGGTAATGGGAACTTTGGAATTCGAAAGGCAGGGTCTTTCTCAGGGACATATGTACCTCCATATCCTATTGGTTCTGTTTCTCTGTAAACTGACTAATACAATGACTATACGCAAATTCCCACTGTGCCCTTTCTTCCACTCTGCAGGACTTTGGATGACCTTATTCTCTTTTACCTGGCTGCATCAACTGACAGAAAATTCAGCACTCTAGCTCTTACTGTACTTGGGTTGGGAGTGCCCCTAGATTCAGTTCAGTTTTCTGACAAGAGCAAGAATAATGCCCGTTTCCCTGGTTGGATGCTTAGCTGATCTAGGAGACTAAGTTTGTTATTTTCTCCTTCTATGGTATAAAGCCCAGCTCTTTCCCTGTGAAATTGGCTTTGATAAGGCATTTTCCAGGCCACTTCAGTCACTCCGAAGACACTCTTCACAACAGACCTGTGAGGATGAGCAACTCCCTCCTGCAGACAGGGAAACAGACTGAGTGATTATCAGAAGCGGGTAGCTTCCCAGGTCTCCTTTTAGCCCTTTCTCCTCACCTCTCTCTTTAATACTTATTAAATAGAGATATTTATTCAGCACAAGTCTCTGAACTTATGTTCATTGTAAATCATTTAAGAGTTGAGTCGCTGGGGTTGTGTTTTGGCCGACCTCCCGCATTCACTCATCTCAGACTCATGTTCTGGAATACAAAGGCGCTGTGATTCATTTCTCCTCTTCAGCTTCGCTAATCAGAAAAGCCCATTGCTCTTGCCACTCACTGAGTGATATAACGGAAATTTCTAGGCTGAGGGTATTAGACTCAGATGCAGCTTTTATTAAAAAAAAGTGTCAGGAGGTCTGATTTACTACAGCTGTAGAGATGGGAGGGGAGACGCTAGACTGTGCTTGCTTTTCTTCCTGAAGCTCTGGGCACAATCACCATTTGCCTGACCAAGTCATCCATGTGAAAACTGCAAGGCTCACATATCTTCAGCTAGTCAAGGAGGGGTAAGCAGGCCAGGGCAGAGCGTGGAAAAGCAATATAAAAGGAGTATCCGGACCCCAGGAATTGTAACTAGATCCTGCCAATCATGATTTCCTTAACTCCTCCTATAATGGCATATTGGAGGGAGCAGATAGTAGGAGAAGCTGGTTACTAACACAGCCTTCTGAAAGGCAGCAAGCAGGGTAATCTGTCCATTAACTGTGTTGCTTTTGCTTGCTGAACAGGCAGGCCAAGTTAGGGAAGCTTGAACTGCTGGAAGGAAGAGCGATTATTCTCCTCTGCCCTTTCCTCACATCGTACTCCACCATTCTTCAAAAAAAAAAAGTGAAATGAATATTTAAAGAATACAGGCTTAAGAGACTTAAATCTTATTGACAATGTTTTATTTTTCTTATTTAAATAGATCTGCCGCAAATACGACAAACATTAACATTTGTCAATTCTGGTTGAGGGGTACACAAGTGCTTATTGTACCTTTCTTTATTTTTCAACTGCAACAAAACTATCGCTTTGCTGCCTGTAATTACTTTTCCCATTGCTTCCATGAGTTTTCAGTTCACCATGTTCCCACCCCACTCTCCAATTCTTACTCCAAACTGAGCATTGTTCTGGACTGGATACAAATCAACAATATCTGAGTAATAATCACAATCACATCACTGAAGATAGGAGCATTTGAATATCCCATTTGGGGAGAGAGAAACATAAGGGATTCTAGGATGGATAGGAGATGTCTCTAGAAGTGCATCTCTCCTTCAGGGACCACCTCAAAACCAACAGCACCACTCCTAACCACCTAGTTGTTGTGAGGAGAATGCAGAGCAGAGAGAAGAAAAACCCTTAGACGGCAGTGTTGACCTTCTAGTGGGCTTGGAACTGAACCAGGATGGGCAGGTGACGTGCCGAGAGCTCTGATGACACAGGATGAACTTTACTCTTTGGCAGTGAACGTAGACACCACTTTATAAATGTGGGCTATACAATGTACCCACCCAGTCTAGGATAGCCATGCTCCTGCAGCTACATGTAGTTTCTTTTTCACTTTAGAAGGATGTATTCTTTTTAGGACCAAACATCTAGGGAAGAGATAGAGAGAATTCAGATTATAATCACCAGGTAAATCAGAGAGAGGACCAGTTCTAAATCTATTAGGTCATAAAAGACTGTGTTTGGGCTTGAGGTACATGTTTAGAGATATATGTTTAAAGTAATGGTTTTCAAAATAGGGTCACTGACCCCCCCCCCGAGGACTTCTAGAAGGTCTATAAAGGCAAAACGATGTTCATAATTGCAATGGTTTGGGTATGACTTGTTCCCCAAGTTTTCTGTGCTGGGAGCTTGGTCTGCTGTTTGTCAAAATAGGAGTGGTGTGCCGGGCGTGGTGGCTCACGCCTGTAATCCCAGCACTCAGGAGGCAGGAGGAGGAGGCAGGAGGATTGCTGAGTTCGTGGCTTGCCTGGGCTACATAGTGAGCTCAGAGCCAGCCTGGACTACAAAGTGAGACCCCATCTCAAAAAAAAATTTTTTTTTTAATTTAAAAATTTAAAAAAATAGGAGTGGTATAGAACTTTTTAAGAGATGGAGCCCAGTGAGTGTTCTGTAGGGACTCTGGGGCCCTAGTGTCTCTGGTTTCCAGTCTGGCAATGTAATCTTTCTCTCACTATCCCTCCTGTGGAATCCTTGTTAGAGCCAGAGATACACTTTGGACTTTCAGCCTCTAAAATTGGCTAAACAAACTTCTTTTCTTTATGAATTAGTTTTCCTCAGGCATGTCATTATAGTAAGAGAATATTGACTAATACAAAATACTACTTTTATATGCTACTTGACATTTTCTCTGATAGTGCAAAAGAAATGATGGATTAAACTACTGGTACCTTAGCACAAATCAAGGCACAAGCACTAAAATGCTAATCATTATATTCTTTGCACTTGCAGCGAAAGTGTCATTAAGCCTTGTATCTAGATGTCTCCCTAAGCCTCAATTTTTTGTGCTTTTTCAATAAGATTGGTAGAAATATTAACATATATGAATGCCTCAAAATTTAGCTGATCTACATAACTCAGTTAGTCAATATTTTCAAGTGATCAGTGAATGAGCTAAAAGTCACACCTGGGTAAATGGTCTGTTCAAACTGCAAAAGAGATCATGGATTTTACTATAACCAAGGATGAAAAGTTTATTGATTCAGATTCCACATTGTAACAAACCTTTAAGAAACTACCACTTGTAGACTTTTCGTGTAGAGGGTAACAGATAGGGACATAATTGTATGAAAGTCTGGTAAAGTAGGCATCCCTTTTCCAATTACATATATATGTCATGTTAAGTTGTCTTCATGTGCTTTAACCAAAACAACACATTGCAATAGGTTGAACACAGGAGCAGTTAAGAGAGTTTAATGGTCCTCTATTAAGCTAGGCATTAAAGAAATTTGCAAAAATGTAAAGCAATATCCTTATAAAATTTTTGTTTTGAATTTTTCACAATAACTGTGTTATTTTTTAATGTGCATTGGGCTTATGTTGTTTTAAAATTAGCTAATTAATTTTTTAAGTTTCTGTTTTAATTTTAACACAGTAAACATAGGTACAGCTTACATGAACAAAAGTTCTTGGAATTCTCAATAATTTTAATGAATGTCGAAACCAAAAATACTTAAAGACAACTAAATTATAGTATTATTTAAGGACTGAGTTAAAATATATAAAGTATCTGGCTTATAAAAAGTGCTCAGTTATATTAATGGCCAGCACATATCTACCATGACCAGACACTGTTACACATATTTACATTAAACATATTTATACTGTTACACATATTTATATTATTAGTTCATAAAACCTTTATGAACTAAGAATAATTATAACCTTTTAACCTTTGTAAAGACGAGGGAAAAAAAGCACAGAGAAGCTAAATAACCTGCCCAAGGTTAATCAGCTGGTAAATGGGAGACCTGGGATTTGAAAGCAGGTAGTAGTTGGGGTCTGACTTCATGCTATCAGTATTTGTGGGAGCTGGATCTTGCTGGATTTGTAAAGGTTGTAAACTAGATTCTACAGGTTTGAGTTACTCTACTCTTCTCAAGCCTTCTATAAGGTCTCATTTAATATTTCAAATAAGACTTTTCCGTGGCATGAGATACAACTCTGGAAAGAAAGTATGGCGCTGATGGAGGAAGCAGTGCCACTTCCATTCTTGTGGTAGAAACGGAAGTCACAAAGAACTCAGGAGAATCAGAACAGAAAAGTCCACCTGCCCGTCCTCAGACGGAGACCCCTTTCTGTAACCAAGACTAGAAGATTCATATTACACTAGAGTAAAGCAGCAGTTTCCTTATATGTGCACCCCAGTCATCAGAAACACGACCATCTAATTGAAGGGGATAAAACAAGTATTGGAAATGACAGCAGACCAATGACAGTATCTAATTAAATGTTAATTAATCTGAAATCGGATGAAATTTTTTCTTTTCTCTTAGATGATTCAGAAAATACTTTGGGGTCTACTGTGCCTTTGGGCCATATGTAAGAATAGTAATTATTATTACACTCTTCATGTCACGGACTCCTGAGTCAAATTTTTTCACAGTTTGGCCTGCTTTTCTCCTGCTGGTAATCTTGGATTTGGTTCTCAGTCCTCCTCTCCACCCACAGAAAGTGCTTTTCTCAGATTGTGTTGGCATCATGTGTACTGTGTTGGCATCAGCTGCCAGCCCTGCACCAAAGGAAGCTTTTCCTGTGTACTTCTACTGAGGACCTTTGTTACAAGCTACAGAGCTCTTTGTGTGGGCCAGACCTATGAGGTAGTGGTAACAAAAAATGATTTGATTTCTCTGAACTACTGGTCTATTTTTCTTTCATACACTTTGTAGACTGTGACTGACTGATTCTTCCTTTCTGTTTTCACATATAGATGTATAGATTTTTAGAGTTAGGTCTGTGGTTAACCTGTTGCATGTAGTATTTGGGGAATATGTTTCTGTGTTGACCTTACTCTTAGCTCCTTTCTCCTTTTGTTCCTAATTGTGATTTCCACTTATAATTCAATCATCCTTGAAAAACCAGCTTAAATCCATGCAGGGATAGGTGAGATATAAATAACTGCTCTACTCTGCTACCAACTCGCAACATGGCCTTGATTGAGTCCTTCAAATCTCTGGGCTTCTTATTGCTAACATGCTTGCTATGATGGAGCCTTTCCACTCTTACACCATGGATCTTAGTAGTGGACAAGGGAGAACTACGGTTAACAGGATATTACTAAGAGCAAGGCTTGCAAACTCAAATGTGCTCTAACAACCTATTTGCTGTGGTCCTTCTTAGATGTTACTAATCAATCAATATCTGAGAAATACACAGAGAAAGGGATGGAAGTGTTACTTTCCTAACTCCCTCTGGTCCTTAGCACTGACAAGGATGTCTTCATAATGACTAGTGAGCACTTTGTTCAAGGTGGAAGACCTGGAGCAGAGATGGAAAAGCAAATATCCATGATTCTCATCCTTGCATTTAAGATACTTAGCAAGGAAAAAAGAGAAAACTCTTAGGTGCAGACGACAAAGGAGGGAGGGAGGCATCTGAAGGTGAGAAATGCCAAGTGAAGACTCAGCTCAAAGGGTCAGCACTGCTCACCACTTCTGGAACTAAAATGTCCACCAGTTGAAGAGAAGAAGCACTGAGAGCCAGCGGCCCAGTGCCAGGCACCCTTCCCTGTGACAGTAGCAGAAAGGAAGACCTCAGGGGAAGAAGGCAGCTCGTACTGGTGCAGGTGCCCAGGCTCAGTTCACACTGCTCCATAATAATAATGACTTCACACATGAGTTAGCTTGTCTCTCCAGCCTCTGCCAAGTTTATGTGCCAGATGGTTCTTGCCTCCTGCATCTGATTTACTGTAAGGCAGACCAGCTGTGCCTCAGCCCCGGGCAGACCTGCATCTGGCAGACAGTTGGTAAACTTCTCTCCGTATGACACTCATGCCCTCATTTCATATTCCCCAGAGCAATTCTATATCTATCTGTCAAGGCTTTTTTAAAATGTTTTTCTCTTCTTGGCTTACTTCTAGGACTACTGTTGAATATCTGTTGGCAACAGATCTACTTAAGCACCTTTATGTCAGAGAAAAGACTCTTACTGTGAAATATAAATAATGTCACTACCATATTCTATAGGGAAAATACTTCTGAATAAAGTGAAGAGGAAGATAACAGGTGACTGTATACCCAAGATTTATTTCTCTTTTCTTCCCTTGAAATCAAGATACTTATTTTATTTGGGGTGGTAACTCCCCTGGGAGGATGCTGGCACCCATCTCCAAGAATGAGTCCAAGGTGACTCATCCCCCTTTTCTAGATAGTCAGCTTGGAGATAGGATGGCATCCTAGGACTGGCCAATGAGACATAAGTGAAAGTTTGCTGGGGTAAAGTGGGAATCTTCTGAAAATAATTTTGCTCTCTGAGAGTGTGTAGGAGGGAGAATTCTGTGGCGAGACAAAGAGCAATAATCCAAGAGGAAAGAAATGGTACTTGCACATGAAGATTTGTCATTGGAACAACTAGTGGGAAGAGATTAGATCATTGTAGGTACCACCCTTAAGAGGACTTCAGACTTCACTTTGTTTTCAGGAGGGAGTCACTGTATAAGAGCAAGACTTCCTCTCCCCAGGCCCTGGGTTCTTGTCTTGCCATATGGTCTCTCCATTTTGTGCATCCTCTGGCCTGGCTGACATTTGTCATGGTATGATATTCCTGAGGGGACCTCACCAGAGCCAGCACCATGCCCTTTTACCTCTAGAACACTGAACTAAATTAACCTCTTTCCTTTAGTTACCCAGCCTCGGATATTTTGTTATAGCATGAGAAAATCAACTAATTTGGTAGTCAACCCCTAGGGTTAAATAAGAGCATTCTTTTTTCCAGAGACAGAATTCTATGTGGGCATGTGACCTAGTTCTGGGTTTATGAACCAGAAAGAGAAATGTGACTGGGAGGACTTTAGAACATTTTCCTTACTCCTACAACAATCAAAAGAAAAAGATATCTCCTCTCCTGAACCTTTTCAAGACTAGATATGGTGCCTGGAACTGCCTCAACTATTTTTTGCCACCATAAGAACTATCTCTGGATTAAGCACAGTAAGGGAAAAAGAAAACAAGAAACCTGGATCCCTAATGTCATTACTCGTCCCTGAAGGTACCACATCAAGAACTATACTGCTGGTGATGTTAGATAACAAATTTACTATCTCTTCAGTATAAGTCAGTATGAGTTATTCCTTCTGCTATTTAGAGCCAAAATTGTGTGTGTGTGTGTGTGTGTGTGTGCGCGCGCGCGCGCATGCACTCCATTATTTAACAGTTTCCAACATTAAAAATTTTTGTCAATGTTATTATGGATAAAAATTAAAACCACTCATATTTTAATTTGCATTTACTTTTTACAAATAATATTGACTATTTTCACATATACATAGTATTGAATTTTGTATTTCTTCCACAATTTGCCCCTTCAGAGCCCTTATGCATTTTGCTATTAAGTGTTGATTTATAAGAACAGTTTAAGTATAATATATTAACTTACCATGCATTCTACATATTGCAAACATTTCTTCTGATAGAGAAGTTTTGTGTTTTAGACTTTTAAAAATTTGCTATGTACTCAAAATCATCTCTTTTCTGATTTTTTGTCAAGTGCATTTCAGCATGATAAAAAGTTTTCTGAATTTTCAAGCTTCTATTTTTATTAGCTTTTTAACCCATCACTCATTGATTTTTGAGATGGTCCAAGCTTGGATTTTAACTTTACTTTTTAAAATGACTAGTTTTCCCAATGCTTTTTAAACATCATTTGATCACTAACTGAAGTGCCATTTTTAGCAAAAACTGAAATTGATTTGTCTCTTTCTGGGCCCTCTGTTCGGTATCATTAATCGGTGTCAGTTGTAGCACTGATGTCACACTCTTTCTATTCTTAAACTTTGGTCCATGTTCTAGTACCTGACAGAGCAAGCCTTCCCTCTTTACTTATTAACATGTGTCCCAGTTAATTTCATGTTCTTTTCTTTCCAGATTAGTCTTAGAAAATTTATCAGATTCTGAGCTCTTTACTTGTATTCACTAAATTCATGACTTGGTTTGGGAGAGTTGCTGTCTCTACAATGCTGAGTAATTGCACTCAGGAGATGTCTCTCCGTTTGTTTAGGTTTTTATTTTCTTATCTTTTGTTGAATGTTCTCAGTATTGCAATTCTTTTTTATTATTGGTCTTGTCTATTTTTGTTAGTTTGATCATATCAGTATTCTTGGTACTTTGTGTATTTTATTATCACTGTGAAAGTGATTTGGATTCTTCATTTTCTAAATGGGTATTGCTAACATATATTGAAGCTACTGATGTTTGTGTGTTATTTTGGGTATCTTACTTTACTGGCCTCCCTCCAGAGTCTAACATCTTTTGGTGTGTCTCCTTGGACTTGCTAGCTAGAATGCCATACTTTTGATCCCATTTAATACACTGGACCTTGAAATTTTTTGTCTGATATTAAATTTATCATACTTGTCCATTTTGTCAACCTCTTCTGGAAAATATTTCCCTATCCCTTTCATCGCAAACCTTGTGTATGGTTGGTTATGCAATACATAAAGATTGTTTAACTTAAATTTGTTTTAAAAATAGTATTGCTGAAAATCAAATTTTAGAGCAACTATGCATTTATTCATTCTACCAATATCTATCAAAAGACTCAGCAGAGAACAAAACCAATTAGGATTCTTCCCTTCATGGTGCTCACATTCTATCACATTCTATTTGGTCCACTAACGCAATTATTGTGATCCCTGTTACATTTAGATTTCTCTGTATCAGCTTGTTTTGTTCTTTCTCTTTCTCTGTGTCTTATTTTCCCCCTATTTCACTTCTATTTTACTGGAATTCCCCTTTTATGATCTGGATGTTATACATCTGATTTCTATTTTTCTAGTAGCTGCAACCAGACTTTGATGAACAAAAAATCTAAATTGCTATTGATGCCTGCATTCAGTGCCTGCAGCTTCTCCCCAACAGTATGAGATTCTTAGTACACTAATAGTACTTCCCTTCCACCATTCCCTCCCATAACAGTTACTTAGAGTTTTAGTTCCAGGCTATTGCACATCCCTCCATGTTATGCATCATGTTTACTCAGATTAATTCTAATTTTCACTGATAACTTTGCTTGACATAATTTTCCATATTCCATTGTTCTGCTTCTTGACCCCACTTTTTTGTTATAATCCACCCCCAAGGAATTCTTCCAGAGTTCTGTGAATGGAAAACCTTCCAAATCATTACATCTCCTAAAATCTCTTTTTTAGCCCTCTTATTGGAACGATAGTTTGAACAGATACAGAATTCTAGGTTCAGAATTATTCTCCCAGAAGTTCAAAGATTGTTCTGCCTTATCGTACACCATTTCATGAGAAAGCTGATGCCTGGTTTTCATTTTTTTGCTAGAGCCTATCATAGAAATTTAATCCAAACTAGTGTTTAGTGAAGTAGAGAATGTATTGGAAAGTCAAGAGGTCTGTTCAGCCTCAAGTGTGGCTAAATCCAGTGACCCAAACAATGTCATTGTTCTTTGTCACGTCTTGTGACTTTGTGCTTCTCTCTCTCTATGTTTGGCTCATTCTGCAACAAGCTACTCTCCACAAGAAAGATAACTATATACTGCTGGAGCTAACATCCTTATGGGCACCTGACCCCACAAGAAAGATGGAGTTCCCTATTGTTATGCATTGTGTCTACAAGCACACACACCCACCCCCCAAAGCCTCACGCTTTTGCAGAGATGGCTGAATCTAGAGTATGTGATTGATTCATGGTAGGGCAAGGCCCTATAGCACTAGTATGAAGGATATGAGCACTACTCTCCCTAAGAAGTCTGAATAAGATAAAAGGGGCAGAAAAACACTGTTAAGGTTCTGTGTTGCTTTTCTGCAGTAAGAGAAAAGTGAGATATCTACTAATACCTAAACATCCTGGAAAGATTCTAAATAGCCACTTTAGGGTCTGGTTCTCATCCTCAACTAATGATTGGTTGATTAAGGGCAGGTCCCTGGCTTCTTTCCTTACCCTGCATTGGGCTGGGCTAATCTTGAAATTCATGATCCCATATGCATGACACAGAAAGATAAAAAACTAGAAGAAAAGAAGTTAGGGAGAGAGGGAAGTCTTACTGAAATAAAAGAGGTGGAAAAGTAAATGAGAAAAGTAAAACTATAACTACCATTGTCCACTGTAGAGATAAGATTTCTTTTTCTCTCTGGAAGGTTTTCGGGATTTCTTTTATCAATGGAACCTATTCATCTCACCAAGATTTTCTGGTGTTGGTCTTTTCACATTAGTTCCACTGGTTTTCAATGGTACCTTTAAAATAAATGATTCTTGTCTCTCTTTAAGCTTGGAGAAATATTTCCTCTATTATTTCCTTCCTGCCTTTGTGTTCTGGCTCTGGAATTGCTATTCAACTGGTGTCTTGGCCTTTTTTGGATTTATACTTTTTGTGTTAACTTTTCCCTGTACTTTTTCTCTCCTTGTATGTAGTTTTGCTCCAAACTTTGAAAGATTTCCTGAGCCTTACCTTCCAGATCATCTACTTCATATCCTAACACTGAGTTCCTCTCTCAAACTTTTCATTTTGGACTTTGTTCTTTCTAGAATTATTTCATGCTGTCTGGTTCTATTTTTCGGGGCAGCCTATTTTTATTATTACCTTACTTAACAGTATTTTTAAACTTCTCTTCTCTTACTTGAATTATCTCTTTTGCCACCAAGATTAGCAGTTCTTATTAACCTCACTGCTTCTCTCTCATGCTGTTGGTTTTCCTCAAATATCTGGTGTTTGTTGTTTGTCCTTTCACACTGTAGTCAGGGTATTAGCTGGCAAGCATTTCTCCTGCAGTCATGATCACCGTTCCCAAACATCTTTTTGCTTGGAAGAGTCCTTTGTAAGGGGAATGTCCTAACCTGAGTGCTGGGCATGGGGCAGACATGAGGCCAACTGCCAAAGTAAGGAGGGCTCTCCTCCAGATATTAGGAATGCCAGTGTTTACTCTCGTGGGAAATGGTCTCTCCTTTGCTCTCTTTACCTTGTATGAAGTCAGGAATTTCCTCAAGGTCACCTTGATTATTTCCTTCCAAGCCTCTCTGATCACTTGAGAAATATCACACACACACACACGCACACACATGCACACACACACACCATACACACACACACACACATTCACACGCACACTCCAACACTTTCCCCTCTTGTGCTTGCTGTCCTGCAAGAGGTTTAGTGAGAGTTGCAACTCACCCTTCTGGTCTAAAGGCAGTCCTCCATCAAGTTCCTAATAATTACCCAAGACCTTCTTCCCTTTCACTATAAAAGTTGAGGCTGAGCTCAGGGTTTCTCTCAGTCTGTATTTTATACTTACCTCTTAAGTGTATTTTAGACCAGGATTTTCTTGTATCTTTCTAATTTCATTCACTTGAAGAATTCCTCTGTTTCTGTTGTCAGCCTCCTTTTACTGCATTGAGGGAAGTGGAGGAAAAGAAGTAACCTCCCATGTTCTGAACTCCTCCCATCCTCATTCCAAACTATTCACTGTACAATTTTTTTATATATTGAATTCCTTATGGAAGACTACAAAGGAGTCTGTGTGAATTTTATTTATATTCAAGGATGGTATTAATTAACTTTTTAAAATTGCTTTTAATTTGCAGTGAGTGTATGACATGTATTTGTTGCTTTATATACATTTCATCATTTAATGTAACCTAATTCTCTTTAAAAAGTCTCTGTCAGCCTGACTAAAGGATGAGATGGGGAGATAAAGAAGCTAATGGTAATAGAACAATCACTTTATTTTCCCAAAGTTATATAACCAGGGAGGCCCAAAGATAAGACCCAAACCCAGATCTCTCCAACCAAAAAACCCAACAATATCAAATGCTATGTATATCTCCAAGCAAATGTCCAGACTGTTTTATTTCAATATAAATCCACATCTTGAGTGTTGATTGAAGTAAGTGAGCCTGTATACATCTACTATGGTATCATTTGATCTTTTGCCACAGAACTTAATGGAGTCTACAGAAAAGCCCTTCTATTAGCCCATGTGAAGGAGAGTTGGACCACACAGAGTGTTGGGTTAAAAGCAAATTAAGTTCTTTACTTCCTCAGGGATTTTTGCATTTGGGAGCCTACACTGTCCTCTTTCTCTGCTTCAAATACTTTGCACCTCATCTTCTCTACTGCCTTTCTCATGACTGGTCTTTTCAAGCTCCACTAAGAACTCACGTCCCTGGAGCAGTCCTCCTGCTCTACATCTAGCATAGGTCCTTTCTTCTCCAATCTATCTTTTTCTGACTCAATATTCTATTTCTTTTCTTAACACAACTTGTAATTCTTTTGTTTAATGTTGGGTGTTCTTGTTCGTTTGGGTTTTTTTGTCTGTCTCCCCACTAAACTGTAGTTTCTAGGAGAAAAATATACATTTTTTAATCAACTCTTATTTGTTAAACTATTATTTAAACAGTAGTTGTATTTAAGTGAAGCAATCTTTCCCAAGCAAAGTGATGGCAGCAAAATGGATAGGTCTAAGAAAAGAAAAAAGATGTAAAAGTAAATAATATGTGAAATCTCCACACAATGTAATTTCATAAATAATCAAAAGGTGAATATTGAGCCAGAGATCCCATTTTTGCACCCTATAAATTCTTGTCTCAAGAAACAGCTTCCCCAGACCCCTGCTGAGTCTCTGGCTGCAGATGGTTGATCTATAGGTGGTTCCCCAAGTGGACCATGCAGATGGGACCACACTGGTCAAGTGAGCCCCTCAGACCAGTCTTATCTTTCAGTCAGAGTTGCTTACTTTGGGACTATAGGTTGAGTCCCTCTGATCCTCCTTGGATCAGGGAAGATGCAGGTGTGCTTGGAACGTGTTTGACTGAGAAGAGCAGTCAGTCAGAGTGAGAACCCCTGAGGACCTACCCTTCCTAAGAGTCCTGCTGCCACCTCTGGTCCTGAATGGTGTGAGATAAACTTTCATTTGTGTCTAAACTAGATGGAGCAAATTGTGACCAAATGGTCCCTGCTTAAAACTAGCATAAACTGTTATTCCTTGCCTCCTCCTCTGTGTGTTTGTGTGAGGCCAGAGAAGTTACTGAACCTCATCCCAAAGGCCTCTGCATTTATGTAGGAAGGTGATAAAATTCTATAGCCGAGCCTGGTGGCTCACTCCTATAATCTCAGCACTTGGGAGGCAGAGGCAGGAGGATTGCTGAGTTCGAGGATTGCCTGGGCTACATAGTGAGCTCAGGGCCAGCCTGAACTACAAAGCGAGACCCTGTCTCAAAAAAAAATAAAAAATTCTATTCTATAGTCAGGTTCTGTTTTACACACACACACACACACACACATACATGCGTGAGCGCATTAAGGTATGATTTCTGAGGTCCCCCAAAGGTCTTTGCCTTCTTCCAACCTCAGGTTAGTTCTAGGGCTGATACTCTTTCTCTGGAACACTGTGACACATCCTCACAAAGTAGAGACCCTCCCTACTCATATTTGAGTTTTCATTTTATGTAAGATGGCACAGGGATGGAACCCAGCACACACAAATCCATAAAATGGAGGTAGAAGTGGGAGGTAGGGTATCATACTCAGATGGGTTCAACTTCACCATTTGAGCTGGATTAGTTCCAGTCACAGGTGAGTTGAAAGATGACTTAGAAAGAACTGAAATTTTCTGAACTAGGTGACAGATAATACATCTGTCTTTGCAGTTTCCATTGACTTTTATAAGCACCAATGCCACCTGGCCAGGTTTGTTTAAATGAAAAGGAGTAGAAAGATTTACGTCTTCAAGGGAATTAAAGAGCATAGAGGGGGAAGGAAAAAAAAAAAAGAAACTTGCCAGGCAGAAAGACAAAGTTGTCTAAATCTCTCCCTCCTGCTTTCACATTCCCTACCTTTGCACTATTTCACAAGTTTTATTGCCTCCCTGACATTAACAATACTATGATTTGAAATTCATTCAAGCAGATTAACCCATAGTTCATTTGTAAAATTGTAAAATTTTAAAAACAAATTTAATCTCTTTCTTCAGGAAAAAATGTTGCAGTATTATAAATACAACTAAGGGACCATTCATGTGCACCCTGTAACTGGAACAAGCAGATGCATGGTTTTAATATCTCCTTTCATTAGCCTGGAGGTTAGCCCCCCTCCCCCTGACAGCACCCAACAGGGTTCCCTGTGCTCTTGGAAAGCATCTCACTAGTGAGCTTCCCTCCTCTGCACATTCTTCCCCAGAAGGGAAAGTTGTAGGTGTTTCATGCACAAATGAGAAGACTGAAATGTAAAGAAAAACCTGAGTTTTCCCAACAGTAAACCCATAACAGGACTCAATGCTCTGAGCTCCCCGCTCTTGATCCCACAAGCAGTGTTACAATTTTAAATGAGACTCCTTCACACCATTAATCCTTGGACTCTAACATGGCTGTGGGGCAGAACAGAGATGGAAATTCCACAAATAGAGCTAGACTTGAAGCATAGAATACACAATATCCTTGCACATAAGTCCAAGGAAAATCTGTTTTTTTCACATGGTTTGTAAACAGATTTTAAGAAAAACTGTGGCTTTTTCAGAATTATTTTCCTAATAGTCATGTGTGGCAAACTATTGGACATGAATATAGGGCCCAAAAAATATTTCTGTATGCTATTCTTGGCTTACTACAGGATGTGAGTATAGTGAAAACAATTTTAATTCACATCTGGAATTTTCCAATGTATAGCCCATTACCTAATTGGCCCCTTGAGTTTCTAAATGGTTACTATTTTGATGACAGAGTTTTCCTACCTATAATATCCTTTTTACTACATTTAGTTCAATATTCATTTTAGGGGGCAAGGAGAAAGCTGGATATTGGACAAGATAACAATGGAAAAGATGTTGGGTACTAAAAATAAATAATATCCAGCCTGTTGCCTCCAAGAACATACATATAGCCTATTTGTGTAAATAACTAACTTAATTGTTTTGGAGGTTTTGTTTATTTGTTTGCTTTTGGTTTGGTTTTGTTTTTTGAGACAGACTCTCACTTTGTAGTTCAGGCTGGCTCTGAGCTCACTATGTAGCCCAGGCAAGCCTCGAATTCAGCAATCCTCCTGCCTCTGCCTCCCAAGTGCTAGGATTACAGGCATGAGCCACCAGGCCCGGCATAACTAATTTAATCATAAGGGACATAAAATTAAATGCTAGAAAAGTCAAGGAAGCCAGGCATAGTGGCTCATACTTGGAATCCCAGTCAGGAGGCCACAAGTTTGAAGCCAGCCTGGCTTGCAAAATGAGTTCAAGGGCGGTCTGAACTATATATGAAATCTTGTCTTTAAGGAGGAAGAGAAGAAAGAGGAGGATGAGAGGAGGAGTAAAAGAAGAGGGAAAATAGTCGGGCGTGGTGGCTCATGCCTGTAATCCCAGCACTTGGGAGGCAGAGACAGGAGGATTGCTGAGTTCGAAGCTTGCCTGGGCTACATAGTGAGCTCAGAGCCAGCCTGAACTACAAAGTGAGACCCTGTCTCAAAAAAAAAAAAAAAAAGAGGAAAAATTAAAGATATCTGAATACAGAGGAAGTGACAATGAATGTTACAAAAGAGGATGACCAAGGACAAAAGGAGGGGACACTGAGGTGTTATGAGGAAGGTAGCATTTGATCTGGAACATGCAGAAGAAATAAAATGTCAGTGAAGTCATTGAATTCTGGTTGGAGCAAAAAAATGCATCAAAAATATGGACAGAAATAGAAAGGCTGAGAGTGGGCAAGTCAGAGCACAGGCTTGGTCTAGTCATGAAGAACCTTGGATTTAGTTCTTCAGCAGTACAGAGCTATCAAACGTTTTCTTTTTTTTAATTGGTACATTTTATTAATATATTATATGTACACATCCCAGATATACTTCACATTGAGAATTTGTACCAGTATATAACACAACTTAATTCTCATTTTTCCCCTTCCCCTATACACCCTACCACCCCCCTGCCTCTATATACACAAGCTTTGTTTCCTTTTTTAACCACCAATTTTTAAAGGAAACTGAGAGCTCCCCCAGCCAGCCCCAAACAGTTTGCGTACTTCTAAGACAGACAGTAACTTCCATCTTATTTAAATCACTATATTTGGGCAGCACATCACCTGAACTTATCAGAATATTTTACAAGGAGTGTTAAGCTTAAAGCAGACAAGCTTCACATTACCACTGTGTGACTAAAGCAGAATGAGATAAGAAAATTCAGGCCTTGACATTCCACTGTCACAAAAGGCATGATGATGTTGCCGGTGCTGATGGTGGAGATGGCATATGTTGGTGCGTACGGAGATTCCTTGTTTTTAATAAGCTGATCTTCAGAGGTTTTGCTTTTATGCCTGTACTTCTTACACTTCTGTATGTTTTAATGTAAAAACACAGAAGAGATGACCCATGTAATCACTCTAATCTATTATCTGTCTGTGATAACTTCCTTGCAATTTAATTAGCAAAGTTGCTTCCCAAGCTAACAGTATGATAGCACTATCTAAAAGTCACCTCAGAAAGACAGATCAATTCATTAAAAATCACTAGTGTCTGCAGGGTTTAAAGATGTAAAGTGTTCATTTGGAGAATGTGAAAGCCACACAGAATGACTTGCTGTCCGGGTTTGTCACTGTCTGTGTCCATAGGATGACTCACACTGCTAAAGCCCAAGTTTCATTAACATGCTTACTCTGTACTGCTACTTCCATTCTAACAAATTAAATATTTAAGCAGCCAGTGCAAACATTTAGATCTGAGTCAAAATTGTTTGCACTCTGCCAGTTTAGGCATTTAATTTATTATAATCCTTTCCATAATACATGCCTTGCAAGTCATTTTTTGCACTGAAAAATATCATTAGGATTTCAACTGATGATATTGAATCTGAGACTGTCAGAATGTGATGTGAGAACTAATTTGGGCAGTAGAAAGGAACAATAAATGAGATAATAAATGAATCCTCATCTGGCTCAACATCCCCAATTGATCAGGTGATAACAGTGGCAGGTGCCGAGCCCCAGCCTACCTTTGCCCATCACCCTGCTCTCAATGAGTTTCTGAAGAAGGATGAAATGAGAATCTTGCAAAGCTCTCAAGCATTTCATCTTAAGAGCCTTTCCCTGACACCTGACCCTTCCTCCCAGCAACCGGTCTTTTTCTTTCTTTTTTTTTTTTTTTTTTTCAGAATATAGAATTTTGCGAGCTTTCAACAATTTTCCCTTTCCTGAGGCTAAAGAAAGTGAAAATGCACTGGAAAGAAAAACTGTAACAAAAGCTCCACTGAAGCCACGCTGACGGCGCGGATGGAGAGCCGGGCAAGCAGCCAAGGCGGCTAGACTGACAGATGCTCCAGAGGCCTGACCCCCTGGGGCCCCAGGTGACCACAAGGTGGCAATGAAAGTCTTCTTCAGCGTGCCCGTTGGCACCACCCCCCTCCACAGACCCTAAATAACCTGCCTCCTCCTCCCCAGCAACTCCTGGGAAGCGATGCATACACCCAGATCCAGAGAACTAATGTGTTTATGTTTTTAATAAAGATGCCTTTCTGTTTTATTATGATAACATGGAAATGCGAAAATGGTTGGACATTCCCTCCACAGCTCTTTGAAAAAAAATGGAGCACAGTGT
Organism: Thryonomys swinderianus; assembly: GCA_004025085.1. Classification (NCBI taxonomy): domain Eukaryota; kingdom Metazoa; phylum Chordata; class Mammalia; order Rodentia; family Thryonomyidae; genus Thryonomys; species Thryonomys swinderianus. The sequence continues at coordinate 29,810 of PVIC010015155.1, forward strand.
CAGGACTGAGAGAAATATATTAAAGAGTAATAGATGCTGTTCATGCAGACTCATTAAATATCCACTTACTCATCTACAGAATGAGCATCGGCCCCTCTGACCCCTGCGATACCTCACACAGGTCCTTCCTGGCAAAGAACGGCTCAAACTCCTCGAGCCAGGGAGAGGGGGATTTCCAGGGACAGCAGGTGTTCTGTTGTGGCTAATCAAGGTCACCCCAAACTGAAAACCTGAATTTGTTCACTCTCTCGCTCTTCAGACTTCCGTTTGTGGCTCAGAAATCATTCAAGGTCCCCCACAAAACCACTCAGGTTGTTTATACCTTAAGATTGAATTATCCAGAGTCAAGCCCACTCAGCTTTCATAATGAAGCTACATCTACACGAAAATTGGCTGGTGGAAGAGGGGAGGAAATAGTTGAATTCAGCCAATTTGTTATTTCTCCAAGCAATCGACTCAGATCAATGCAGCTATGTTTGTTTTTCCAAATAGTGTGGGTCATTTAGACACATGAGAGGTTTTCTCCAGGAGCCAGTTCTAGGAACTACTCATTTGCAGGAGCTCGCTAAATGAGAATGGATGTCTGCCCCTCGCTGCATGATTATTGTTTAAACACCAAGAGTGTGAGCTGAGAAATAAAAGGCAAAAATTCTTCCTCTCTGAATATTTATGCTGAGCCTTTTTTTAAATGTTTTTAGCGCCTAAGGGTTATAATTAAATGAGGCATTAGTTAGCTTTTTAAAACCATTTTTAAAAGAATTAATCATAATTAGAATTATGATTAAGTACTTACTATGTTCCAGAGAGCATGTCAAATACATTATAACAATTTCTATTATGATCCTCTAAAAAATAACTACTCTTTCCCCCATTTTATAGATGCAGAAACTGGGCTTTTAGGGAGATGATGTCTCATGTCCAAGGTGACACAGCTGGAAAGCATGTACCTGGCTAATTGCAAAGTCCCAGCTCTTCAAAGCAGTTTGTTCAGCTCCAATTCTGTTTTTAATTTTTTTCAAAGCCCTTGAGGATGAGCTCTTTTTTTTCAACAGGACCTCAGGAATTTAATCCATTTAATATTTATAAAATGAGACAAACTCATTAAAATCTGCAATGGAAAGCCCTGACTCTTCATGGTAGAAAGGATACTGGGGTCACTTAAGGTAGCTATCTGTGTTGCTGCTATTTGCACAGTCTGGCTGCTGGCCTCATGCACTGCTCTAAATTCACCCCCCCCCCAAGGAGATTCTGCCCTCGTGGAGGTAAGCAATCCACCTCAGTGGCCTCAGCCTCCATGTAAGAGCCTTCCCTCAGTGCTCAGTAAGCACAGAGGACACAGTTCACCTTTCCTTCTGTGATTGACCTCAAGAACAACCAAGAAAATGCACAATTCTGACACTGAACTTGAGAATTGTTAAGAAAATATACAGTTCATGAGTCTAATATAGCTTAAGGAAGTCTTCTAGTCCTTTCTCTGCCTCCAGGCAGGGATGCACAACTGCAAATGAACTCGGGACCCACAAAATGTTAATACACATCACTAACTTTTGGAGCACTCATGAGAACACAAAGGGCTTTGTCATCTCACAGGACTCTGGGGAAGACTGAAGCACAAAGAGGAGACCGTGGTAGACCTGGAAATGGATTCTGTTGTGCTCTGGATTTTGATAAATCCCTACTCTTTCCCTGGCCTAGGTGGAAATCAAAGCAGACAACTTTCTGTCATTTTGACCTTTCATGTCTCCCAAAAGTCCACATGTTATAGGACTGGTTCCAGGTTTCTGCTATTGGGAGAAAATGTAACTTCTAGGAGATCGTAAGGTCATTGGAGGTGGGGCATTGCAGGGGGTTGTGGGACCTCTATCCTTCCCTCCTCTTTCTCTCTTTTTGCTTCTTGACCATGCTCTCATGCCATGATATTCTGTTTCACCAGAGGCTCAAGCAGTGACCATGGGCAGGAGCCTCCAAAACCATGAGCCAAAATAAACCTTTTCGCTTATAAGTTAAATATCTCAGGCATTTGGCTTCAGTGCTGAAAAGCTGACTAACATACATTTTCAGTAGTAAAAGTGTGAGCAAAGCACCAGAATGGGAGGTTTGCACAGGTCCCTGAGTCACCTCTGCATCTAACTGCATCTCACATTTCTTTAGGTGAGTCTTCTCACCTGGCTGGCATGAGTATTTTTACCCTTGAAATTCCCTAAGTGCCCCTTTAATCCCTGAAACTCTAGGACTTAGACTTAAGGAAGACAATGGAAAAGGGACAAGAGAGTAGGAAGTGGAGAAAGCAAGAGAGGAGCTGGTGGACATAACCCTTTCATTCTGCAACAAGTCTGCACCCTCCTAGAATCTTAGCTTCCATTCTCCACATTATGCATTCCACAGCAGACCTCTGTTTTATCTTCAGCAGGTTAGTATTACACATTTATATTTTGCCAGTTATCTCTTCTATTAACCCGAGCACTCTGCAAAATGATTTGTCATTAATAACGTGAACTGGCTTTTTCAGTTTAGACAGCAAGAAAGATATGGAATTGAAGGAACCATGTTATCTAGTGCATTTTTGAAGAGATTTGTTGGGAAGGAGGGCTTGTTAGAAATATCTAAGCAGAGAACTTCAAATCTTTGACAAAATATATATTAGAAATACTGCTTAGAGGACTTTCAGGGATTAAAGTGTGCCAGCACGCATTACTTCAAATTTTCTGATGAAAACTGTAGCAGCAACCATATTAGAATCTTATAATTATGCTCATGAATGTCAGTGCCCAAATCACAAATTTGGGATTGCTGGAAGTGGATGTGGAGGTTATTTTTGTCCAGGGAGATAGTTTTGGTTTTATTGTTTAGGCTGCTTGCTTGCTTTTTTTTAAGACAAGCACAGAATTTTAGAATTGGGAGGGATAAGACTGATAATTCCCAACCCTCCTGTTTTACAGATGGGGAAACTGGACTCAGATGAAGGGATGTCCCCCAACTACCCCATACAGTCAGGGCTCAGACCTGCAGATTGACTCCTAGTCTCTCCCTGTCTCCACTCTGCTAATGGTCACGTTCCACAAAAGAGCAAATCCAGAAGAAATAGAGCCTTAGAGGACTGTGCCATTAATTATCTTGGGATGTAGAGATCAGTGTCCACTGTGTTCATCAGACCCCCCAGAAAAGAGTAAATAGCTCCAAAATAGGGAACCTCTGCCAGCCATGAGATGCAGCTAGTGAGGGCTGAACGGATAACATCCCAGGGTCAAATCAACTGTGGGTTAACTTAGAAACAGGAATTTATAAGGAATGAGCATCTTATAGAGATACTGACACTCTTCTGTTCTGTAGTGCTGTGGGGAAAGGGTGGGATGTTGGTCACAGGATCCTCGAGGATGAACCTCAGTTCTGTCTCTTACTATCATTACATAACCATCTCCCTTTACCTCTCTGAGCCTCAGTGCCCCCATCTGCAAGCTCCACTATCAGTGTGAGCTGTGCAACACTGAATTTGCACATTGAACCCTGTAGCTTCCACTTGTATTTATAATGCAGCCAGCATCTGGCCAACCAATCACGATTTGTGTTCTTTCCAAGGACATAAACAGCAAACATTGACTCCAGTGAACAGGGCCTGAGCTTGGATTCCTACACCAGAAGTAGCCACAAACATGTACTGTTGGCCTGGACCACTATCCAATATTTTATTCCACCAACCAGTTACTCTGCCTATGTTTGTTTAAGTTAATTGAAACAACCTCCAACCAAAGGAAACACTGCCACTGTTGTAACCGAAGCCCAGGACTGACAAAGGGGCGGTAGTAAATAGCCTTGATCAGTGGCTACACTCTGGTTGGGAAGGCAATGCAGTCTGCCCTTGGCAAACTGGAAGGAGCTTGCTGCTGTGCTGGGTTTGGAACACAGACAAAAGACAGCTGCTCTTCCTGAAGTCATACACCCTCCAAGAACTTGCCAAAGACTCAGCTTACCACAGGGCCTCAAAGAAGCCAAGGCTTTCTGGGGACACATCTGCTATCAGTATGACTATGTAATGTACTACATCAGCTCTGAACCCATAGACCATGACCACAGAGTGCATCCCCACAGAGACAATGAAGAGAGGATTAAGGGTCCAACCCAGACAAAATACCCAGAAACAGACTAAGAATCTCGGGTTTATTGTCACAGATCACTTCTCCAAGAGTAAAACACCTGTGGTCCCGTCACTGTGAACCAACCTGTCAATGGGTTTATCTAACTGGACCTCAGTTTTCCTTTCTGAGCCTTAGTTTAATTGACTTAATCATACTAGAAATCTACCAATTATTTGACTTTATGTCTCTGTGTTCTCATGTGTATACTCATGGACTTTCAATAAATAAATAGCAAAATCTCAAAAAAAAATCTCCATTTTTCTCAAACATAAACAAAAAGTACTCAATCACCCAGTCTTTTGTCCATCTTCTAGCTCCAGAAGCTTCCCAAGAAACAAGCAAGAGAAAATAAACAAAATAATAAATTGCCTTAAATACTAATTAATTGTGCTTTCCTTATTGTGACTCCATTTTCGTTCAGTCAGAAGCATTCTTGTGGCCTTGGGGAAAATTAAGAGTGCTTTGGTGAAGAAGCCAAGAAATTTTTTTTTTTTTTTTTACTTTGAGAAATACCTCCCAGAGTCAAAGTGAGGTAACCTGGGGAGAGTTACATCACAACAATGACTTTCCAAAGAGAAAGGGAGGCTGCTAGGTGAGGAGGTAGGAGGGGCAGCGGGGTTGGGAAGGGACACTAGAACCTGGTGGACTGGGGGGGCAGCCCGTGGAGTAGAGGAGTCATTATGAGCAAGAGCCAGAGCTGGAAGTCCATAAAGTCAAGCCGTTCTTGACTCCTGTCCTCACCCACAGTGGACATGCATCCTCTCTACCAGGAGAGCCAGCTTTCCCTGGAAGGCCCTCCAGAATCTAAGCACTTCTCACCACCTCCACCCTGGACCCAGCCAGCAGTGTCCCAAAGAATCTCTTGCAGACCTCCCAATGGGCTTCCTTGCTTCTACCTTGTTCTCCTCAATCTCTTCTCAGCAGAACAGTTGGAGCTGTGTGGAATGTGAATAAGAGTCTTAAAAACTTTTTACCAGTACGTGTTTACAGTGTCTAGTGTTTGCATTCCATGCGTAGAGTTGGTACATGTACATAACACATTTTAACTCTTTCATTCATCTCCTTTCCCTCTCTCTCCTCCTTCCCTTCTTTTCTCTTTCCTATTTGAGAAAGATTTATCTCCCTACTTTCTTTTATTTTGCTCTTATAATTTAATATAAATGTTAAATTATATATGTTATATAAGAGAAACTATGTAATATTTAAGCTTGTGTATCTGATTTATTACAGTTAACATTATGGTCAAAGTCCATCTATTTTCCTATAAATGATGCAAGTTTCTTTCTTTGTGGCAGAGTAGTATTCCACTGTGTATACATACATTTTCATTGTCCGTTTGTCTGTTGATGGACATATAGGCTGCTTCCAAGATTTAGCTATTTGAATTGTGCTGCTGTAAACATGGATATGCATGTGCCACTGTATCATCATGTCTTTCTCATCAAGTTTACTGGTACATTTTAGGTAGAATTTACGGTCACTTTCATCATTGAGAATTTGTACTTATGCATGATATATCTTGCTGTTATTTTTTCCCATTCTTAAACCCTCCTTTCAACCCCTCCAATCCTCTTATACAAAAAAGCTTTGTTAACATTTTTCCTTTCTAATCTTCAATTTTTTTCAACATCA
>PVIC010015156.1:0-35589 GCA_004025085.1 Thryonomys swinderianus
AGATAGAAACAAATGTACAATCAGAGAGATTGGTTTCCTCAAGGAATTCAACCCAAAAATGAAGACATCAGAATTATGAGTGGAGGTGCATCTAAAGAAGGCCAGGCCTTGAGATAAATATAGAGTGACCAGGCCTATGTGCCTCCTTAAGGGATAAAGATTAATCTGAAATTATACTGTCATGAGCACAACTTGGTCCAGTAAATCCAGAGAGAGATCAGTCAGCAGGTGAGAGATCAAAGCGTGGGAACCCATCCCTTCCCAAAAATGTCTTTGTTCTTTCCACGTACCCTTGTTATGTGACTCATTTCCTTACTGACTCAGTATCAGCTAAGTAGCTATACTTGTACCTATAGGTTGATTGTAATTTGATCCATGGTGTACCCACACTGTAATTTGCTGTATAAATTACTTCTGACAAAAGGCCTCCATGGTCATCCATTCAGGACTCTCCCTGAAAATCCAGGAGCTATTCTGATCTCTTTATTTCCAATAAAACTCTCCTGACTGCTCTCTTTTGTTTAGGGCTTTATTCCTTGTTGTTCTGGGGCTCCAAAATCAGCACATCTGACATCTAACAGCCCAAGAGTTATATTTCTTCTATATCAAAAGAAGCACTGATCAAATAAGTAGAAGACATGGAAGAAGGTAGTGCTGAAGACTTCAGGAGGATAATCTAAAAGTCTGCATTAACAGAAAATAATAATAAAGGGCTGGTGGAGTAGGTTGGGATGTGACTGTTAATAGGTACAGAATTTCTTTGTAAGACTATGAAAATATTGTGGAATTAATGGTGAAGATTGAGTAACTTTATAAGCATGTTAAGAACCACTGAATTGTATACTTTAAAACAGTACAAAGTAAACTTAAGAAAGCGAAAAATTAGAGGGAAGAGATGCTGAAGCATGAAAATCCAGTCAAATGCATCTAACACCATGAAGTTTGAAGACTGATGTAAGAGCGATAGGATTTGGAGATTAAAAGGGGAGTGGTGGACTTTATTTTCAGTAAAATAGTCACTCCCATCCCCTCTTTCTCCACTGTACATATAACAGTTTATAGGATTATTCCCTTATATATTTCTACCTCTATTGGCAGAATGTCTGATGGTCCTTCAGGTCTAGGAGTGTGTTCAGCATAGGCAAGATTTAAAAAAAATCTGGATAGGTTTTAGAAATTCTGAATAATAATTCAGACTCAATGAGAGGAAGCTTAAGTCTGTCATTCTTTCTGCTCCTGTAAAATCAAATCCATTTTACATGGTCAGTTTGGTTCATGTGGTCTTACTCCAGATATCACCTAGAATGTCTTTGAATAGAACAGGAGTGGCCTTCTTTGAATAATGTTAAGAGCTTCTTCTGGTATTGCTATTTAGCATACAAGGATATAATTTCAGTAAAGGAGTGTGACTACAAAAAGGATTAGCAAGCTATGTGACAAATATTTGAATTAGAAATTATTATGGTAAAACATAGATCGTCATTATTCCCCATTAAAAATTTCTCCCTTACTTTAAATCCACTTATACCATCATTCTGGCCACCTTCTGAAGCAGTTCAGGACGTCTTCTTTCATGAGTGCCTTTATGAGATAAGACCAAAAAGGCATGGGATGCTGCAGCTGAGGGCTATCCAATAGAAAGACAGTCTTATAAAAGTGTCAGAGTGTCCCCATTCACCAGATCTGTCACTGTGCAATGCCTGGCTCTTCTCCTGAGATAAAACAACCATGAAAGAAATGTTTTGAATCACTTCAAGACATTAAAGTAGCCTTAATAGCACAACTAATGGCACAAAAGGAAGCTTCTAAAACTGCTTCAGAAAATGGCAAGAACAAGGGGATAAATGTCTTCAAGGCGAGGAATAGTATTTTGAGGGAGATTAATGGCTATCTTTAACTGTAATAAATTTTATAAATTTTGCACACACACTGATTTTCAGTCATCTCTTGTATTATCACCTTGCCTTGTGACAGTTCATTGATAGAATACTGACTTCATGACTGTTCACCAACCACCATCTTCTCTGACCCATATTTCTTTGGTTTTCAAAAGAGGGCAGTAAAGAGAGTAATGCAGTTTAATTTGACCACCATTTGTGAGAATATATAAAAGGGCTTTGTCAACTATCAGACATAAGTACTTTAATTCCTATAATTATTAAATAACAGATGAATCCTTTACTTCTCATTATGAGTTGCTGCAGGACTACCCCTTCTTAATACCTTGTGTATGGAATCAGTCTTTCCTTTCCTACATAGCTTACTGAGGCCTGTTACACTGAACACCATGCTAGTGACACATCTCCATTTGTGTATCACGGTTGACTTCTCTGTTGCCTTCATCCTTTATTGATTATTTCCCCTTTCGCTCTTAGGTTTTCCTAATGAACCTGCTGCAGTCATTGCCCTCAGCACCATTAAGGAATGGCTGAACAAGAATCACCAGGAGGTAAGAGACTTGGCTCAGTTGGATTGCTAGATTGTGTAATGTGATTCTCAGTTTCAAAAAATCCAGAGATGATTTGCATAAGTATCAACTATATTTAGTCATTGAGTCAAAGTTAACTGACCAATCTTCCTTGGGTTTCATGGGCAGTGAAATATATTCCTGTAATCAGTTGACTGCCACAACTACTTGATTGGCTTGATGGTAGGAATGAATTCATTAGCCAGGCTCATTTAGCTACAACCCCATTTTCATGCTGTTGGACAGTATGGGATGTACATGTGACAATAAGGAACAGGATGGATTTCATTTGCAATAATAGCTTGCCCTATGCTCTTTTCCTAAAAGACATTGTTGTTGTTGGTAGGCGATTCCGGTTGGACAGTAACCTTTTTGGTGTCCTACACTGTATTTATTTATAACTAAACATTTCTGTAACGTGACTTCTGAGTGTGATTGCAGTAGATTTGGATAATTGATACCTCAATCGTTATGACCAGAAATTTTTCATGAAACCAAATCTTCACAGAGTATTTAGCATCCTCCTAATCTGGTTATTTAGCAAGCTCTTTCAGATATATTCAGTGATGAACAGAAAGCTACTAACTAAACAAAGCAGCAAATAACTAAAGATCATACAGCTTTGGGTGTCAGAGGTTTGTGAATGTATGTATTATGGCAGAAAGCAATTTTCAGACAATGCACACTTGTGAATTTTTCCTCTGGTTTTGGTTTATTTTTTCCCCTTTGAAAGGCAACATAAAAGCACTATGAATAATTTGTTTCTCTTTATGATGGTTTGTGAGTTTGGCATTTTCTTTGGGTAGAAGATAGATTATTTGGAAATAGGTGGTTATAGAAGTAGGTCATGGGAGCTATTAATGAGAAAGAGCACTGGATGCTTTTGTGTGTTTAAAGAGTACAACTGTGCCATTTTCTAAATATTGCCCTTTTAACATTTCTTAATCAGACATGTGTATTATCAATCTCAAGCGGAAGAAGGAACCACAAGATCAAACATACATTTTGGTGCTTCTTCTTTTTCCCTCCTACTTTGAAGTGTACACATAAGGCAACTTCAGTTTAGAAGATACCTTAACTTGCCAAATAAAAATAAGTAACCCAAACCAGGCATGGTGGCTCACGCCTGTAATCCCAGCACTCGGGAGGCAGAGGCAGGAGGATTGCTGAGTTCGAGGCTTGCATGGGCCACATAGTGAGCTCAGGGCAAGCCTGAACTACAGGGCGAGACCCTGACATACACACAAGAAAATAATAACCCAGGTAACTAACATATAAAGCACGCCTTACTATGAGCATTTTGTGTGTTCATAGCGACTTGAAAGATTTAGGACAGGCACGATTATTCTCCCTCCTGTGCAACATCAAATGACATGCTTGAGAATGAGCATCGCAGGGTGAGTCTCGTGCCGTTCTCAGGACTGCAGCAGCGCATTCCTCAGTGCGATGCCCCTGAGCCAGGGAGAGTATTTCAGTCCCTTCGAAACCCACTTCCTTTGGTAGTTCTTTTCGCCTGAACCATCTTCTTTGCAAAGGATGGCCTGTTTCATGGGTGAAAGTTGGTGACTGTGTGGGTATGTTAGTACATGTCCGTCATTCCTGGCAAATGATCCAGGGATGTGAGCAACAGAAGCAGCTCACCTGTGTCATCCCACAGCCAGTGGAAGTGCTCAAAAACACTGCTCATCGCACAGAGGATGACAAGGGGTCAGCTGCATTTATAGCTTGCTGACGAATTCTAATGATGCATTATCTCTACTTAGGCTATTCAGAGAATTAGTCTCCAGAGAAATTTCCTAGCCTCCCATTTTCCTATATAGTTCACCTGCCTACTTTGTTTTTGAATCTATTTCTTTTTCTTTCATGTTCTATTCTTGAATATTTCTTTGGTCCATTGTAGAAAATGTAAATAATTTGAGTTGGGAAACAGATTCATCATTAAACATATCTTGTACCAGTTTCCTTTAAAAACACTCCTATTTCAGTGTGCAGTGACTAGTTTGAATAAGTTAAATTGAACAGTTCATTTTGCAAAATGTATTATATATAATAGATCATAGATATAAAACTACAAATTGATCATTTAGCCTTATTTTGATTTATTTCTTACTGTAAAGTAAGAGACCTATAAAAGAATATTGGTTTTGATTCAGTCATTCCTTTGCTGCAGTATTGTTTTGACATTCTGATTGTTTCAGCTGTCTATTCATTAATTCACTCACTTGATAAATATTTATTGAATCTCACTAAACACTAGGCACTTTTTTTTATATAGCAGGGACAGAATATTTAAAAATAAACAATGCCTGTCTTATGATATTCATTGTCTGGAAATAGAGACAGAAATCTAGGGAATAAACAAGAGAGTTTGTGCTTTACAGAATAAAATAAAGTGATCGCATATGTTTTGGGGGATGTGATTTTGGAGAAGGTAGAGACTGCCCTGTAGACTCCATCTTTGGGAAGAGATCTGTGTAGGGAGGAGAGTAAGACAAGCCACCTAGAGGAGTTGAAGTAGAATACCGTACACCATGGGACTCAGAGGAGGGGATCACTGAAGGAAAGTGAGCGTAGGCTTTCAAGCAGTGGTAAGGCAGCCACTGTGACTGGAGCAGAGAGAAAAAGGGCAGGAAGCAAATTCTGAGACTGAAGCAGAGGTCAGATTGCAGTGTGAGCTCTTGTGGTTCATAGAAAGACAGTCTATTTCACTCTAAGCCTATTCCAAAGTGTCTGCAGAGTTTTGGAAAGGGAATAACATGTTCTTTTTCACCTTTGAGAAACAAGTCTAGCTACTCTTTGGAAAATGGCCTTTAGATATAACAGAGTAGAAAAGGGAAAACTGATTAAGAGCCTCCTACAGTAAATCAGCCAAAACATGGAAGACAGCTTCGGAATCCAGTGATGGTAGAAAAGGAGATAACAAGCCCAAGGCCTGGGATACAGAAATAGAGCTAATAGGACTTGAAGGATGTGTCAAGTTGGGGTAGACAAGTTCATACAGCCTTTATAAAAACCCTCCAAATCTTAGTGTCATGAAATAACAAAAGCGTATATATTGCACACAGTATAGGTATGTCTTGAATCCATAAAGGGCTCTGGTTTAGTCAGGAACCCAGGGTATAGTCTATCCTGTGAAATAACATCTCTCATTGTAGCAATGTTTCCATGAAGGAATGGAATAGCTTCACACTTCATTGTCTAGAGAAATGCGTATAGGGACTAAGTCCCAGGAGTCAAGAAAATGCTGTCTTTGCATATGTTCAAAATACAGTAAACAAAACAGAACCAAAACCTTATATTGTCTATTCTCTGGGGAGATCAGATATGGCATTTGACAAAATGGAAGTCAAGAATGGCAGTGGACTTTTTGGCTCAGGCACCTGGATAAATTTTGGTGCATTTACAGGAAGGAAGGAAAATTAGTATAGGAGCATATTCATATAAAATATAAGAAAACTAGGGCTGTGTTAAGTCTGAAATTAGCTTAGATATCCAAGGAATATTTCAAAAAGGTATGTTGACTACTTTTAGTCTAAAGAAAAACATGAGAAAGAAAAGCATGGTGAAATTGAGCAAATCACCATAACATTAACTTGAGTTTGAGATTACTCGCAAGAAGGTGAAATACACTCAAGCCACCTTAGAAGAATATGTAGTAGAGATAAACAGAGAGTAAAACAAAAGTCTTATATTTCAAAGGCTAGATGTAGACCAGGTTCTCCTAATTTAATTTCCTATAATTTAAGGGACTGGAATCCCATGCTCTAAATGCATGACACAACCATCCAACATAGTATTTCCTTTTCATTCCCTCTCATTCTTTCTCTGTTTCTGTTCACCATATCTGAATACCATTATGATTATTTTACACATTATCATTTATACTGATTGCTTAGTCCGTTCATTAGTCAGTCAGCTCTGTGTAAGACAAAGCCAGCATTTGCCTTGGCAGGTAAGGTTGGATCTTCTGGAACACTTAGCTGATTGGGTTCCCTGAAAATTTCCTTTCAAAAATAAGGGATTATATAATGTGATTCTCCCTTAAGTGGCATATTTGCTTTATCCATGTAAGTATGTAATTCAGTAGTGCACATTTTCTTAATGTTTTCCAGCTATTCATCATACATAGTTGATGTTGTCATATAATTAGTGAGCTTTCACATTTCACCACTTATTTACCCTCTAATTTCTAAACCATCAGGAATGGATACATTTTCCCCCATAACAGTAGCTGATTTGATTTTCAAAAACCACTGCCAGCTGATTTCCACACTCAGAGTCATTAGGTCCAGTGAATAGAACTAGAAAAGTCACATTTTATTGTTCGCCACCCACTTGTGTAACTTGCCTAAAGTGTGAACTGCTAGGGGACTGTAGTCACTATGCTTTTAATGGGACTCTGGGACATGAGGGACAGGGCCCAGCTGAACATATCATACAGTTGGGTCCAATGACAGTGGATCTACTGGAAAAGATGGAATGATGTTTTAACGTCAGTGATGATGATGATGACAACAACAGAATTTTAGTACAGAATTGGAGGGCGAACTGATGTGCTCAAGCCAACAACTGTAAGCCCTTGTGAATAGAAAGATTAGACATACATAAAATATTTTCCACTGATGGGATTTGAATTATTACTATGAGAAGATCAGCAGAATGAATTATGACAGAGGATAGAATCACAAAGAAATATGTATCTTGCAGGACCAAACAGGTGGGCAAGAGATAAGGTTTGCTCTCTAGCATTTTCAGGTAGGTTGAGAGTGTTAAGAATTTCTCACTTCAGAAAACCAAAAGAAAAGGATGTCTGTTGGTTATTAAAAAGTTGACAGCAGGTAGCCTGATAACCTTTCCGTAAGTGCCCCATTTCTCTCAAGTGCTAACTTATTACATAGATGGGTGAGCGAAATAAGGGACCGCTATGGAAATAAGTAGAGGAAATGTAGCCCAGACTCCTAAGTAGAGGTGGCTGGTCTGCGTTCTCATACACAGTGTCAGGCATTCCTCATTTTTCATGCATTATAAAAATACCATTTCACATGACATAATGATTTCCTCACTCTACAGCTCTGTGCCACCTTGTACTTAGCTGGAATTTAGCCCAAGAAATGTTTCTACACTGTCTGTTGTATTGTTTTACCTCAGGGACTCATGTGGCATTTGACTATTAGTCTCTAGGGCAGTGTAAATATTTGTCATTTTTTTTCCCCATAGAAACCAAAACATGCATTTTACTCTTAAAAGTTACAAGTACCCCAATACTGTAAAGTAGTTCCAAATCATGGAGATTACACTTAGGCTTTCAAATTGTCCCTGTGTTAAGTCTCGATACTTGTGTTAAGTCTTCTGGGAAGTCCTCTCAGGGGACAAGGTATCTAGGATAAAGATTCGGAGCTGAAAGATCAGTAGATTTCGACAGAACTTTTAAAAGTAGAAACCAAAATCAGCACTTAGGTGTATAACAAAAGAAAACTGACCTCCCAGCTATTTTACAAGTTACAAAGTGGTAAGTAGGTATGTAACATTCTAGAAGTCTCTAATTAAAGCTGCGGCCATGCAACCACTAGAGAGGACACCAAAGTTCACCCGTAGTCAGGCTCCAACTTTAAAGACCGTTGAGGATGAAATCGTCCCCACTCAACTGCTCCATCAGAATTCCCTCACTTCCTCTCTTCCAGCATCTCTCTCCCCCACTTCAGAAACTGTTATTCTAGTTTGGAAACAATTCAATGGAGGAAACTTTGTTTCATCTTTGAAAGCCCTTAATGAGCATGTAGCTGGATTTGGAAATCTTTGGCAGAGTTAAACTCCAAATCTGAGTTTTCAAAGCTTCTATCAATTTTCTTCTGTGTTGGAGAGAGGTACATGTTTTCTCTCATTGTATGTAAACGTTGGGTCTCTGCTGACATATAATTTCTTTTAACTATGTTTTTAGCACAACAGTTTTTTTTTTTGTTCAGAATGTTAAGCTCTAACTGCATGTCACTGAAATGGCTCACTCTGTGCCTTCTAAGGGCAACATTGTATCTGTTGTGTTGCTCTTTGCCACTTTCTGCAGTGTGCCTACAGATGCAGGTGAGCATGCTGAAAGGTTGCATCTGCATGGCAGTATCACACTGGGCCATATCTATCTCGGTGACTTGAAGGTTGAGCTGAAGGCTCAAACCTTATCCAGTGTCAACTAGAGCTCAGGGTCCACTGATGTTAGTCAGAGTACAAAACTGGTTTTGAGCTCTTGGCTGGTGTCAGTTTCTACCATGTGGAAGGAAATAACAACATGGTTCACTCCTGCTTTCTGACATTAGGGTACCAAACCCACAAATAACTGTAAATGCTGAACAGATTCCTCCACTCCAGAAAACAGAATCAGGAACTGACTGAAAAAGTACTCTGATCAGTATCCTAAGAGGTTCATTTGATACACTTGTGATGATTTGATAAGGTCAAGGAGACAGCCACCTGTTTCCTCATTACGGATCACAGAGGGACCATTCCACTTCGGCTTCTGGTGCCAAGACTGTCTTCCCCCCTTCTTGGCAGAGGCTTTTGAACATATGCACTGTTAAAAATTGTTTGTCACTTTTGTTTGAGAATCACATTAAGGATCTCAATAAAAAAGCACCTCAATGCAGGGCATGGTGTATGTCACAGACATGAAATGCCTTAGAATTGCTAAGTTCTAAAAGGGGGTCTCAATGAAACATGAAATGATGCTTATATTTATGATGGGAAAATTATATCCTTCATACCAAGATCTAATTCCTGTGCACATTTATTTACAGAAACACAAAAAATTATGTGCCATCTTCCAGTTTTATACAACACAGGGATATTGTTAACAGGCAGAGGTTTAAAAGCAGCAAACAAGGTACTCAGTGTCCTTTTCTGGGAATGTAGTTTTATCCCCCAAAAACATCATTCATGTATCTATACCACCCTAGATTTGGGTCTAAATTTCAGGTTAAAATGATTCGGTTTAGAGAAGTAAATCCAATCTTTGACATAGTCACATCGTGTGCAAGAATGTGGTTATGGTAATAATAATCATCATCCTAATATGTTGCTCCAAAAATGTATCCTTTGACTAGCCTAAGCATGATAGTTAGGGGGAAGGCATGAGGCTCATAGGCTATGACATAATTGAAGAAAATTACTCCCAGATTTTGCAGATATGCCATATTGATTTGTTCTTCAAAGCTGTGATGAGTGGCAAACATTTTACATTTCCCCACCCTTTCATCTTTCTATTTCCTTTATTTTCTCCCTTCTATCCTCCCTTCCTCTCATCCTCATCCTCACAGTAGCCTCCCATTTTCAGTCGTCATTGTTGAGGTTCATGATAAGAGGCTACATTAGTGGTGAGAAGCAGATTTTCACTGTTTATCTTATTCTAAATTCACACTGTTAGAGCCAAGCTCCAAGCAAGCTTTCCTTTTCCTAGTGGGAGTATGCTAGTGTTGGGATAATCCACTGTCCCGTGTTGGAGCTTGCGAAGCAGCCAAATCCATTTACTGTTCCACCCCTGTACCTTGTCAGCATCTATTGTCACCAGGCATGCTTTAGACCTAGAAATACACTAAGATCCCTGTGATGTTGCTTCTGTGTTCCATAATCACAGGGCAATGGAGAAGACAATGATACTGCTTCCATTTGTGAGCGTATTTTACCTACAATGGAGCTTTTTTGTTTGTTTGTTTGTTTGTTTGTTTGTTTGTTTGTTTTTGTTTTTTGAGACAGGGTCTCGCTTTGTAGTTCAGGCTGGCCCTGAGCTCACTATGGAGCCCAGGCAAGCCTCGAACTCAGCAATCCTCCTGTCTCTGCCTCCTGAGTGCTGGAATTACAGGCATGAGCCACCATGCCCGGCACTGTGGTATGTGGTATTGATTGTTGGTGGGCGTGAGTCTCCATGCCCAGCATTGTATGTGGTTACTGGGGACCGAACACAGGACCCTGCACTTGTGAGGCAGGCGCCGGAACCACTGAGCTAACCCTCCGGCCCTACAATGGAGCTTTTAATCACACCTGTGTAGACATTGCTACAGGCATGGGAGCTACCAGTTAGCACACTCCCTATCACCTGGGCAGGGCTACTGCTCAAGGAAGAAAATTTGCTGGTAGTGTCACAGGTGGTTAGACAGGTGGGAGAGTCCTAGAATTCATTTTGTAGGCCTAAGTGAAAATTCAAAAGTGAGGAGGTGACAAACAGTATATTTTAGCAAAACAGAAAGGACACCTATTTTTAAATAGTTTATTTTACCTCTTTCTAAATAGTATTGCTTTGTTGAACTCCGGCTTTTTAAATTATAATTAGTAATCCATATTTTTTATTGAATTCTTTATTGGTACAATTTATATACATCTCAAAATCACATATAACATTGAGTAATCCATATTAATTGCACAGATTAATGGAATTCACTGTGATGTTTTCATAGGTGTTGGTCATACCCATCCCCTCATCTTCTGTGTTCAGACCTCCTACCTCTCTTTCTCCTCACACTGCCTCTTTCTCATCCTCTTACATTCTCAGTGAACCACTGGTTTTGACGCAACGTTCTGCATCCTTCGATGTGTCAGATGAGAGAAGTACTTAAGCATTACTCTCCTAAATAGTGAAGTCAGTACAGTCACTTTTGAACATTCAGTCTTTCAATGCTTACATTCACATAGGAGGGAAATCAAAAGCTATTAATAAATTAACACATTAGTTAATTAGTTTTCTGTTGCCAACAGGTTTTTTCTTTCTTTCTCTGCTGTGAACTAGGGGTTGGAAATACATTTTTTAATGGAAACTAGTATGTAGAGAGGAAGAAGGAACGTGAGTCAGGTAAAGTAGAATCCAAGTGAGACCCTGTCTCAAAAAAAAAAAAAGAAAGAAATGTCCTGATTATCCAAATGAAACAATATTTTCATGAATAGAAAATAAACCTCAGAGAATATTGCTAGGACTACATCAGAAACAAAGACAGGTGCAAACTTGTGCCTTTATTTGTTGTAGGAGGGAAATATCTTACCTTGCCATGTACCTTAGTTGAGTAAGACTCACATGCTGCCTCGTTTGAAGGAAAACTCAGCAGACGTGTCACTGTCATCCGGCTCAACTCAAGACAAACACAAAAAGCACTTCTATATTCTACACACGTTAAAGGGTTCAAGTACTCTTGGGCAATGTTCTCGACCACGATTTTGTTTTAGAAGGAAGCTGTGGCCAAAGCTAGAACTATTCCATTTTTTTATTCAATCTCATCCGGGCTGAGAAGTGGATCCTATGGAAAAGTGACTTCATTTAGTGGTAATATGCTATTTGATACAGTAAGTCATGCAGATAAGCCTGGCAGAACAATTACTTTTCCATTCTCAGTTCAACACAAGCATACTAAAAGAAACTTACAAGCGTGTGGACAATATACACACACCATTGCAAGATGGCCTTGTGAATCCAGTGAAAGACAACTTTACTAGCATGCTTCCCTTCCACCAGATCGTGTCATCTTCATTTTTGTTCATGGGCTCCTAAGAAGTCTACACCAAGAAGCTTCAGTCTTTTAATGAGAAAATTATTCTTTTGTGAAAAGCAATGAATAGAAGAATATTGGAGGATATACAGTTACCAATCCAAGTTGCTAAAACCTGGTCATACTGTTCACATCTGTGATCCCAGGTATGAGGGATTTGGGATAAGAAGTGAGAGGTCCAGGTTGACTCTGAAACAATGATTTCAGTGTTGTTTCTACAGCAGCAGTGGAAATTGTTTGGCATGTTGGTTGCTGGGCACTTGTATGGAAGTTGTTCTGTACCTACAGAGCTTCCTGTAGGCATACTCTTTAAGAAAAGGACGAGAAGAGATTTAAAATAACACTATTTCCCTTCAGTTCCAAGGGAAACCTTTGAAGAAGACCTGTAAATAAATTCTGTGACCTGTTGGTCCAAACTTTTCTATGATTCTGGATTCCTTTAGGCTTCTGTGTGATGCTCATATGTGAAGACTTTTTGTTGTTGTTTCTCTGATATTTCTCCTAAATGTGAACCACAAACTACATCATTGTGCATAGTGGAAACTTGAGAAATCTCTTACAAAATCTAAGAAAAACTAGGTTTGTTGAACTTGTTGAGATCATGTGTCAGTATCCAACGTAGTATTGTAAAAATAATTTTAAAGAAAAACGTGCCCATCTGAAATTTTTACTTTATATGTCAACTTTAGAACCTGATCATGTCATAAGAATAACTCAGCTACATTAATTTTGCAATGAATTTTGACTATTTCTAGCCAGCAGATCTCCCTTAGTCTGTTTTTCCTGCCCTGTTGGATGCAGTACTAAAGAACTTTCCTTATAGCTCAAGAGTTACTCTTCTTATTAGGGAGATGCCTACCCAAGAATAAGGAGTTCAGGGAGATGCTACAATCATTCTGGACTAGTTTCTCCACCTGTAGAATAAGGTGAGGCATCTGAGGAAAGACCAAAATAGAATCTGGGTGTTATCCTAAATTTGCATCAAAATATTTAGGAGAATATTTTTATACACACACACTTGCTTATTTTCGTTTTTTGAGGTGGACTCTTTCTATGTAGTCATGACCAGCTTTGAACTCCCTGTGTGCCCAGGGTGGCCTAGAACTTATGGTCCTTTGACTCTAGTCTCCTGGTTTCTAGGAATATAGGTCTGTGGCACCCTGGGAGCTTCTCTTCTGATATTATTAACATTTCTCCAGCACTGGTTGAGAAAGATTGGACCAGTTACTCTCAAGAGTCTTTTCTAGCTATAACATACTAAAGTAAAAGCTCGTACTTCTTCCCTTCAATGTGAAAGACTATGGAAGGAAGAAGTGAGAGTAAGTTCTCTCCCAACAAGTTTGTGACAGACCGTGTTAGCAAAAGGCTAGGAGTCTGGGGCCCGATGTGCCCCTAGATAGCGCCAGGAGGCCACCCCATACTGCTTACTGATATGAGCACCTGCTTCTTCACTTCTGTCAGCCCCTTGACATAGGCCAAGGAGTAAATGAGATTGATGAAATCTACATATAACATATAACCTATAACATTAGATATCTGAGGGGAGATTGATGAAATCTACATATAACATATAACCTATAACATTAGATATCTGAGGGGATTGAAAGACAGCTTTTGGTGGCACCCTGTGTGCATGTGCAAAGGACATTTCACTTTCTTTAGAAAGCATTTTAGTGTGTTCCAATATTGTTAGTAGTAGCCACTGTCTTTTGATAGGTCCTGGGATGCTTCTGTGAAAGAGCTGCATTAAATAAGCCAGAAAAAGTACTGAACACATACAATTAGATCATTTTTGAGTAATAATTTGAGTCAGATTTTAAAATAAAGCAAACAGGTATGACCTCTTAGATTTTGTGTAATTAGATTGGTTCCTCAAAAAACTTCTGAGAATAAAGCACCCAGCCATGTGAAGAAAATTAACTCTCTGTGAACATAAAGGAACCTTTTACAATGTTTGCAAGGAGGCTTTTCTGTTTCTTACCCTGTTGTCTTTCATGGGACCACGTTTATACCACCACCCATGGGTCAGCTCCCAGATACGGACATAAGCCGCACACACTATGTTTTCGGAATCTTCTGCCACTGACACAATTAAGATTTTTAAGGTATTAGACAATAACTCTCTATATTGAAACTCATGGCTGTAAAATACTAACCATCTTAGTATTTTGTGCTGTTCAGAATTTTCCTCTGAAAACAATTAGAACCTGATGGGGTGTGTGTTTGACAGTCCAAATTGAGGTACAAATGACCTGGGTGTGCTTTGGTGGAGCACAGGGCAGCTTAGGAATGTATTAAGTTGAGTAATAATCTCCTATGTTTTTCCCTGGGGTTCAGTGACATCTACAAAGTTCATTTTTCTAAGAAGTTTTTCTCTCTACAAATTTAAACTCAGGGGAAATAGGATCCATATGTTCCTGATTCATTTGCACTAACTCATCAAAACATTCTTTTCTTTATAAGTTATTAGATTTCTACAGAGGATTTCAACTGTTTTTTTTTTTTCTTTCCAAGTTCTTTTAAGCTTTTTTGTCTGGAGACAGGAAATGGCCATTTGCCAGCAGTAAGCAAACCCCCCAAATAGTCATGTTCTATTCAGGAGGCAAAGAAAAAGGAAAATGAATTCTTGTTTTTAAGTACAGTCAGCTAATAATTTT
This sequence comes from Thryonomys swinderianus, assembly GCA_004025085.1. Taxonomy (NCBI): domain Eukaryota; kingdom Metazoa; phylum Chordata; class Mammalia; order Rodentia; family Thryonomyidae; genus Thryonomys; species Thryonomys swinderianus. The sequence goes on from PVIC010015156.1 coordinate 14,643, forward strand.
CTTTAGAGGATAGAGATAAATGTATTCTCTGAAATGTGTTATTAGACTTATTAAATGTGTAATTAAGGAAATTCTGAGAGGTGTCCCAGCAGGAATGGGATTTAAATCACTGCCCCCAACACACACACACACACACACACACACACACACACACACACACACACACACACAGAGCTCATTACTTTACCTGTGAAACTCTGTTGGTTTACCCAACAGCTTAGAGCCTTGAACTGAGAGAAACATAAAACCGTAGCAGATGTTCTCTGTGTGTGTGTGTGTGTGTGTGTGTGTGTGTGCATGTGCATGCATGTGTGCATGTGATAGAGGGAAAGAAGGAGGGATGCAGAGAAGGAGAGGAAGGGAGAGAGACAGTCAGAAACTGAGATGGAGACTGCTAGGTCTAAATCCTATTCATGTGTATTTGGAAGAAGGATTACCAGTCTTGGAACTGAACACACGGGCTTCTGTGCAGGAACTAGACCTGAACTGTTACTGCTGAAACATCTCTGGCCATTTTTATTTTAAGACAGTGTTTTGCTAAATCCCGGATGATTACATTGGCTTTGAATTCAAGGTCCTTCTGCCTTTGTCTTTCTTTTGAGTAACTGGGAGTACAGGTATGTGCCAGCTCACCTTGCTCAAACTCTCAATGTTTTTCACACTTCTCCAAATGCCTGATTTTGGAAATACTGAAAAAAAAAAAAAAAACAACCCCTTAGTACAAATGAAGGCAGATGTCTTGGGCTAGTGACAATAGCTAAGGTTGACTAAATCTCAAAAGCAAATGAATTTCTACTTGGTTTTTCAGGAAATAAAAATGTATAAATAAAACCAAATCATGGTTATTGAGACTTGGAATATTTGTCTAAGTATTTCCCCTGGATTATCTCATTTAATTATTACAAACATCCTATGTGATTGTTACTATAATTGTTCCTATTTATAGATGAGGATATTAAACTTTAGAAGTATTAAATAAATTTTAAAGACCACACAGGAAGTAAATGAGAGAACTTTAACTTGTCATCTTAAGTTCATAACCATAATCACTGAAAGCATCGTTTTTTTCCCTAATGGTGAAAGTAGACTATTATAGTAGAGATGTCTTTTCTTTTTCTAAATTTTATTCCATCCATACGTGTCTGAAGCACATGAAGTGTGCCCTCATCTTTGGAAAGAGATATTTATACATCTTCATTTTCAGTGTCTGACCACTGTCTCATTCCTTTGTCTTCTGTCACAATCCCATGGTGTCCTCCATCATGTGGCTCATACGACAAATGTAGAAACAAGATGATGGGCCCTTGGTCTGGCCAATTCTTGTTTCCTTGCCTCCAGGAGAGTTCCAGGCCCACAGTTAGGTGGAATTCCTAGCAAAAAGGATCAACCTTCAGCTCATGGAGAATACAAGGGCTGCGCATCATTACCACTGAGAGTTGAACAGCCAACATTTCTGAGCCATGGATATTACCATTAGTCCATTAGTCACATCTGACCCATGATCCACAAGCCCAGGGAATTTCTCAACTTTCCTAGAAATAGGTAGGCTCTGATGTCAGCTCTCGTGTCTCAGTGATCCAGGGCCTGACTTACAACACATCCTTCTTGAGATGATGTAATCTACTTGTCATCCTGGGTCAAATACTGTATTTTCTCACACCTCTGTACAGACCTAGAAAAACTTCTCTTAGAGATATCATTCACTGCCTTTATTTTGGGAGTGAGCTTGCCTGTTAGCTTTCCTACTTATCTGAGGACGGGGTCTATGGCATTTCAACTTGGAGTTGTTTGTTGTTTGCTGTTTATTGTTTTGTTTTTGTTTTAACCTGTGGGATCTTGGCATGTGACAAAACTGCATACATGAAGGCAGGAAGGCAAGGATCAGTGTTCTACACTGTTTCTTAATGATGATGGAGTAGAGCTGACAGGAAGTCAGAATATTTGTCTTCTACTTTCTTCTTTGATGTCAAAATATAAGGATGTTAAATAGGTTCTTATCAATATTTTAGGGGTATTCCAAATTAAGATTTAAATCTCACTCTCTGTCTCCATCCCCAACTAAACATAAGGGCTGGAAACCAGCTTTTAGGAGTAATGTGACCTAGCGGGGCTAGAGCTGGACTCTGAGCATGTCCCAAGATTGAGGAAAATCTACTTTTTATTTCCTCTGACCATCCTATGCCAGGAGTAGGCAGATTTAGGTTGTTGTCTATAATGCAAAGCTTATTTTAGGGACAAACTGGAGAAAATCAAGCCTAAAAGCTCATGTCTAAATTCAAGTCCTGGACCCACTGATCTGTAGCTGATGTGCACTTACTGTTTAGCCTACTGGCCCTTCTATTTTTTTTTTTCCCCAGAGTCTTGTGTGATTTTAAATCTGAGAGAACTTTGGTCTCTAGGTAAAAATAGTATCTTTCTATTATTCAATTTACTTTTTATTTTCTTCTTTTCTAGTCAGTAATGACAACATTTCCACGTTTTATTTTTTTTGAGACAGGGTCTCATTTGTAATATAGGCTGCCCCTGAGCTCACTATGTAGCCCAGGCAAGCTTCAAACTCAGCAATGCTCCTGCTTCAGCCTCCCGAGTGCTGGGGTTACAGTCATGAGTCACCACAGCCAGCCTTGTGGTGTGGGGTACTGATTGCTGGTGGGTGTGAGTCACTACACCCAGTATTGTTGTTGTATGTGGTTACTGGGGATTGAACCAGGGACTTTGGGTTTGCTAGGCAGGCACCAGAACCATTGAGCTAAATCTCTGGCCCTCCATTTTAAATTCTGATGATGTTTTTAAAGTGTATTTCCACATGTGATTTCTTTTAAAATGCAAATAAGTCCTTGAGAAACATACTGATAACTTAGATTCACATATAATTATTTCACACTCTACCTGACTTACTTTTTTCTTTTTTTCCTTGAGACAAGATCTCGCTTTATAGTTCAGGCTGGCCCTGAGCTCACTATGTAGCCCAGGCAAACCTCAAACTCAGCAATTCTCTTGTCTCTGCCTCCCGAGTGCTGGGATTTCAGGCATGAGCCACCACACCCGGCTCTGTGGTATGTGGTATTGATTGCTGGTGGGCATGAGTCACCACGCCCAGAATTTTATGTGGTTACCAAGGATCAAACTCAGGGCCTTGTGCTTGCGAGGCAGGCGCTGGAACCACTGAGCTAACTCTCTGGCCCCTACCTGATTTACTTGTATTTATCATATACCCACTGACTAGATGGTATGTCCTGAGAATTGTGCACTGTTTATCAAAAGAGAGTTGATGTATAGTTCTTCCCCTCAGTATGCTTATCATCTTTTGTGGGTGACAGCACAAAGAGCTGTCACACAGCAGTGCGGAGAAGGGGAAGGCTAGGGTATGTGGAGCCCTTGGTGGGTACTGGGCAGAGGAGAGGGTCAAGGCAGACGCTGGTGCACTTGGTTTAAAGGGAAAGTACTGTGGTATATCTACACTTTCTTGACTGGGCTCCCATATCCTGGATGGGAATCCGAATGGCTGCCATCGGTGCTTGACCTAGTCTACAAACTCATACTGGCTCACAAAGTGTGTGAACTTCACAGAAAATTTACAATTACTCTCACTGACCTCTATGTGAACTTCAGTGCTTTTCCTTCTTCATGACTACAGCCGTAAACCACAGCCACGTGAGTGGTTCCTGCATCTTTGTCATCACTTGAAATCACAGCTATTTCCTGTCACTCGGCAGTGGTCACTGAGGTCTCAGAGCACAGCCTCATCCTCAGCTTGTCATCAAGTTATGGAAAATCCACCACTGATAACTTGTTTTCATGGGTTCCTAAGAAAATCACTGTTGCCACAGTACACATTGTTTTCTTCTATTTGTTATCTCAATGAAACCATGTATTGTATAGCCTTTTCTACTTTTATTCATTTAAAAATTGCATTCTGAGAAGGGTGTACAGTCTCTCCCTGACCACTCCAAATGGAAACAAACAAAAATTTTTCCGGTCTGTGCTTTCCATTCTCTCCCTAGGATCACCTCTCTCCATCATCAGTGGCCACTTTGAATCCACCAGCACCCTCGTATCTTTGGTCTCAGCCCCATTTGTACCTTAGCATGTGCTTCCTGAAGGTCTGCTTAACCAGTTTCTTGTGATTCAGGTCCCCCTCTTCACAGAGACCTTGCCTAGCACCTCCACCAAGTAGATCTGCTCTCCATTCATGTATCCTTGCTTCACCATTTAATTTTTGTATAACATCAACATTACGTGAAATGTTTGCATTTGCTGGTTTATTGGCTGTCTCCCCCACTGCAGTGGCATCTATAGTGGAACAAAGATCCAAACTTATTCTCTTGTGCATGTCCAGAACATTGGGCAGCATCTGGAATGTAATAAGTAATTAATAAGCACTCACTGAACAAAAGCTAACAAATGACAGAATTGTAGGGAAAGTGGAAAGGGAGATATGCCCAGTAGTTATCAACACACTAGCAAGGCACAAAAGTGACCAACAACTTAGATGGGAGATGCTTAGCAAAATGCCCAAGGAATATGTAAGCAGGCCCATTGGTCTTCCTGCCTCCCCTGGTTCCCCAGCAGGAATAAACCAGGCTCAGTGTGATTCTTTTTGATAAGAGCAGGAAACACAATTTGAAGAATTCATTGATCTTAACGGAGAAACCTGACAAATGCTAATGAAGCAGGTCATTTAGCTTTTTTTTGTTGCTTAGCCTTTCTGTCTATTTCACCCAGGAAAGATGAACCAAAGTTATTTGCGTAACATGCAGGTACAAACTTATCAAAAGTGTGCAAATTAATGTAGCTGGTAGCAAGTATTCTTCTTATGGACACCAACAATAAAATTAGAGTCCCCCCCAAGAGGACCTGTGGCTTGTGGTTTTGAGTGCTCAGAGAGTATGGTTTATGAGAAAGAAAAATGACAGTAATGGGTTCATTGCCGCCAGAATACAGTGTCTTGACACACAGTTTGAGATGTCTGAATCTGACATTTAATAGCTGAGATGATAGTGGCCAAATACTTCTCGAGGTCAAATTCATGCAGAGTTCCTGAAAAGGTGAGAAATCGCTGAGATCTGTAATGACAAAGCTGATGAGAAGATTGATGAAACAGTGGTGGCAATAAGACAAGCCTCTGAAATAGCTTCTGAATGATTTATCCTTGTGACAGCAGAACCAACTGACAGTAGCAGAGTGCTAATTAAATACCAACCACTGGGAAAACACCACAAACTTCTCTTGGCTCTGTGTGGGCAATTTTGTATTTTTAAGAAGAAACCAGTTTTGTTTTGTTTTTTGTCTAATAAGTGTTTCTTTTTAGACCTATATTTTATATGTCATTCCTTTTTTCCCATTCTCTCGATCTCCAGGATGTTTGATTTAAAAAATGAAAAGGAAGAGATGAGAAGGAAGTAAGGAACAAGGGATTGGAGATGAAAGAGAAGGCAGATGACAGAATGAAAGAGAAAGGGACATAGAGTATACTGATAATATTATATAAGAAAGGTCTGCTTGCATTTCTTCCCAGTCTGGGGTTGCTCTGATGACAGAGACTGACCCATATTCTCCACTCAGCAAAGATAGAAGATGGCTCCCAGCTGACACACCATCAGGGTTTCTTTTCTGAGTCTGGAATCGCCCTGGGAGACCCATGTGCTGTCCCTTTTACTTTGAGCTTATCTCACAGGTTAATTCACCAATAGATCCTAGTTAGATCCACGTTGAGCACCAAATATGGGAAACAGGAAGGGAATGTAGCTAGAACTTTTCAGTTAAGTTCTAATCTCCTCTGAGTCTGCTGGCACATGGCAAAATAATTAATAATTAGACTGAAATGAGACTTGGAGGAGAAGCTGAGCTTGGGCATGAACCGTGCTGCTCTGCAGACTCAAGCCTGCAGACCCAAGCCTGCCACACCTTTCATTCAGTCCTTTTGGAACAAGCAGTGTAATAGCTCACTAAGATGGCAGTAGTTTTGGTATATCAGGAGTAACAAATATAACAGGTCACTCAGAGGGCAGCATGTTCCTACATTCTAGAACAATGAGGAATTACGGAGATGAGGATCCTGGTGTAGCTCTGCCCTGGAGCATCACAGCACCGTTACCAGTGGGGTCTTCGTTGTTCCTGAAGGTGAAGATAACAAGTCAAGTTCTGAGGTTCATCTGCAGGTGGGAAAGCTCAGCCCTGTCCTACTCCCTATGTGCAATTATTTTCTCCCAAATAGGATTGTTCCTGACGACTGCCATTTTTAAACGACCTATCACCTGACTGGCATTTTCCCAGGTGTTTATATTTAATGAGAGTTCAGTCTTATCTATTCTGTACCATCATGCCAATTCTGAATCATTTCTACAGTGGTACGAGGTGGGAACATTTTTAACTTTTTTTTGTAAATAAACTGAGGCAGGTAGAGAGCTAAGACATTCTTTAGGTTATGGCATATTGTTTTAATCTAAATGAGAGTTTCCATAAAACAAATTTTTAAGTGCTTTTTAAAATGAAACCTCTCTATAGGAATTACATTTTCCAAAGAGAATCTAGGCAATTTAAATAAAGCTTGTTAACTAAATAAGCATTGTATTCAAATTAACCCTAAGAGATGGTACCTTGTTTCTAAAGAAGTGCCCTGCGAGTGAACTTAGATTGGAAGACAGATAATATGTTCTGGAAGACTGAGGTATCTCAGACTTAAGACTGGTCTCTTTGTGTTCTCTTTCTAGCTTGGACTGGCTTGGAGAGAGGCATTGTTAGAGGTAGCAATTTAAAGACTGTGGATTGCAAAGCAGAAATAAGGTTGGTATCTGCAGTAGTGCCATAATCAGAAACACCTACAGCTGGTTGGCCAGGGCCAAACTGCAAAGACTTTTGAAGCACAATGAAGATTTGGAGAAGCCTAGAACTCTGTTCAATTTATACAGGCTATGCTACTATAATTAGGTCAAATGATAAATCTGAAAGGAACTTTCAATTAATTCCAGTCAGTGAACTGAGGACCAGGAAAAGTTTACAATTGTGAAATGACCAGTGATGTATGTAGGTGAATGTTTCTTTAAATAGCTTGTTGAATAAGAATGATCTGTTTTGCAATTAATGGCAAATACCTTTTGATACTATAATGAAGTTTTTTTTTTCTGTGAAATCAAGGTTCACATGGATCTCTGGAGAATTGCTCTTATAATTTCATGACATGTTTAGATTAGAAAAAATATTCACAGGGAATCATACAGCATAGAGACCTTCTCCAACATGTGGGTCAAAACATCAGTGAGCCAAAGTTCACATAGTAATCTCTGCGTGAGCAAGGTATCCATCCTCTCTTCCCTGTTTTCACTCAAGCTGATGTTGATGATAATGATACCTACATGACCCTATGAGTCATGATATGATAGCATGGCATCCCTATTTTTATGATTAAGGATTAATTTAGAGCATCACAATTTTCCTCTTATAACAAAGGGCCATGGTGAATCCTGTGCAAGGGTGGGAAGAGCTGATGAAAAAACGAAAAATTACCATCCAGTCTGGGGTTTTTCCAGCCTCTCTAGACTACTGGGATTGAGTAGGCACCCATCATACTATACTCTGGAAAAAAACTAGACTTGAACTAAAAAGCCAGTACTTAGAAATTCTCTGATGGAGTTCCTCCATTAGAATTTCTCCCACAGAATCCCCAGGCCAGTATTTTTATAATCTCCGCATCCTCATCTTCCCACCAGTTCTTAGTGATGTGCTTGAAAACTTGCCATGGGCCAAAAAAAAGATCTCATCACAGTTCTTCACACTTAAGCATCAGCCCCTAATGTCAGCCAGATATTTGTTCTGTTCCCTATCAGACACATTTAATGGGAAGTGGGTGTTTAAGCTGCAGGGAAGGGACTGATATATAATTAGACAAGTTTCCTGGCTGTGAGCTTGGTGGACAGGCCTCTGGGTTTTCTTATGTGTGACTTGTCCTAATTGTGTCAGCAGCTTCCCCCAACAGAGGAACGGACTGTGTTTGATCCATGAACTTGGAGCTCGAGGTGAAGAATTGTGCATCTAGCAGAGCAATTATAACTATAATTAAGAGTGGGTTGGTTTTCTTTTCAGTCTGCCTTCCCATTTCTCAGTGAGCATGGCAAGGATTTCCATTAATAATAAAGACATTCTGGAGATGTAGAATTAGGAACTGGTTGACTGTAGTTAATTGGCATATTATTGTACTCCCATAAATTCTGTCTGGGACTGCTGTGAGTAGATTTAAAGTTGCTAAGAAGAAATAAAATATACAGCCCTTTACAATGAAGTTGTTTTAAGCTTGAAGCTTTTGTGTTTTAGTGACTTTGAAGCTGGATAACTATTAGCTTGAGGATTTTATTTTGGAGACTGACACAGAAATAGTCATAATAAAAGTTTCTGGTAGATATTCATAAACTGCTATTGGAGCAGGACAGAGTGTTTTTTGAGACTATAAGAATGAAAATGACAGTATGACACAAATTCTTTTTCTACCAACTCCTGGATCCTATGACTCCTGTACTATTAACTCATTACACTCTTGAAAATCACAAAATTATTGATGATTTAAAAAACCCAACATTATATATAATTAGAATGTGCTAATTGCAGTGTTTAAAAAACTACCACGGCTCACAATAAACAACACTCTTTATTTTACAAACAGTGATAACAGTGATTAAAAGGAGACTTTCTTTGGAGCTTTGTTTACATTGAATTTTAAGTGAAGACTGAAGAACCTATTACATCTCATGCAGTTTGTAAGTGTGGTTGTATATGGCAGTGCCTTTAGCCATTGGCTCCTGAGTGGTAGGAAGAGCATCAAGATAGGCTCAGAAGATTGACTAGTTGGAGGTTTCTGGCAAAGCATCTCAGGTCTCTAAATATTAGTGTGCCTATCTTTGAAATTGGGGAAATAACATGTAATTCACAAAGTTGATGAGGGTATCCTGAATACATTTTGAATGATAGTGAGACAAGCAGGGTGCCAGGGTTGCATAAGATAAGGATACAAGTGTCAAGCTCCTACTCCGGGCTTTCATGACCCTGAGAGTTCTAAATGCTATATCCCCAAGGCTTTCTGGTCTCCCTCTAGTCCTAGTATCATTAAAGAGGCAGTTGTATTACCTTGATCAGATCAGGCACTGCTTGTTTTGTCTGCTATATAGGTACTTTTAAGAAGATATCTGAGTCTTCTTAGCCATTTTGCTCCCCATATCATCTGTTTCTTAACCCTCAGTTACTTCCTATTGTAGTTTTATCCCAATCTCTTAAGTCTCATCAGTATATGGCTCCAGAATGGTCTGAGGTCCATGACCAGCATCTATATTTCTTCCTTGGGGGTCTTAGAAAATATCTCTGCAGTACTTATTCAAAAGGTGTAGACCTCATACACATGGGTCCAAGAAATAGGTTTGAGAACCATCTGGCACCATGCTCTGGGCACCTATTATTTTCAAATCTGTTTTCCTGCTCCCCATTGGTACTTGTATCCTTTTCTCTCTCTCTCTCTCTCTTTTTTTTTTCTTCATAGCACTTATCGGTGCTGGTCCAACTACCCTAACTATATAACTAGTTTATTAATCTAGTTTTTTACTACCTGTCTACTATTTAGCACCATGATATCTGGTGCTAAATAACTAGTATAGTTATTAGTTGTGTTGCTATCATCCTTAGCAATAATGTTTGTCTCTATGTTTGAGAAAGCTAAATGGGATAGCAACATGGCAAAAATAACTCTTTAAACTGGAATTGAAAGTATTGCTCCATACACACATTATAAATGTTGTGAATGTCAGGATGATATTCTTTTTCTTTAATTTGATTAGCTTCTCAGCACAATGAGCATGTAGGTACTTTGTACCAGAGAATAGGTAAGATTAGGAAAATGTGAGAACTGCTGATAACTGGTGCTGACTGCTTGCTGGACAGAGAGAGACATTTAGACAATTACCGTTTAACTAGGGGAAGACCAGTAACTAGATATTTGACAGGAACTGGTATTCAGTGACACTGTTTCATTTGTGTGAGAGAGGTTAAAAAAAAATTAGCCATCTGTGCTGATCTCTGACTTGGCCTTCAGCATCCTTTGAAGGGATTTTTAAAAAATTGTCTAACTCTGCATGATTTAAAAGGTAAATTTATTCAGAGGGAAGAAAGATTGTTTTCCTTTTGGCCAAAGAAAGGATATTATAGTATGTTTCATCACATAAGTCACGGCAGATAATTTGGATTGAGTTCAAACACAGTGTACTTTTAAAAATGTAAATCTCCAAAGAAATGCTGATTTTTTGGAGCCATCTCAGTCTTAGAAATTTTCTGTTGCACTCTGAGCACGCAGTCAAGCCCAACAGCTCAGTCGTGCTGCTGAAAGGGATGGCTAGATCAGACAAAGGGCCACAGTGGGGCAGATTTGTCTGATGCCTCCTTTGTCCAAAGACAGTTGCATTGTCCCTGGGTTTCATGTGCTGCAGCAGGAAAAGAAGCTAGCGACACATGGCCTGCCTCTGTGTTACTGAGCTCAACCCAGAGTGTGTTGTGGTCCTTAGCAAAAGAGGGAGATTTTGATCCATCTCTGGTAACTGGTTTCCTGAGATTGCTCTGCTAACATACAGGCTCAAGTTTCTGCTGTGTTTTCAAGTTGACTGGGGAGTGAATAGTTGTACAAGTCTCTCTTTTTCTGTGGGAAAGATTTGCCTTCATTTCTTTCCCCATAGAGATGTGATTTCCATGACTTACAGTCTATGTAAAGCTTAGAATAATAGTTATAATAACATGTCCTGAACACTCATAATCCACTATACCTCATTCTAGAGGCTTTGGGTCATACTAATCCCATGATCTTTATGTCTTATAGCTTTAGAAACAGAGGCACAGCTTAAGTAATCATCTCTAAGTAGTGCATCACCTCTGTATCTCTTTGATCTTAGCTTCTCCACTGACTCACACCAATCCATATATACTAACTTCCAGAACTTTTGTGTGTGCACATACATGCTTGCTTTGGAAGCAAAGTGAAAGATCCACATTGAATAGATATTTACATAGATATTCTTCCTTTCCTTGTGGAGTATTACAGATGAGGGCAAAATAACAGGATTAACACTCTCTCCAATTCACTGTTGTTCCTAAGTGAAGATTTGTAGACCAGGTTTTTTAAAACGCCAGGGCCAAGGCAAGTCATATAAGTGAGTGAAACTGGCTGGGCAGTGAGTGATTCCAGTGACCTGTTGGTATCATTTTGTGAGGATCTTATTACCATGAAGGAAAAGCCAAAAGTACCGTATTGCCTAATTTTTCTGAAGAAAATTTAGATGTAAACTATCCAAATACTGTAGGGGGCAAATAAAACCCAGGGCCTGTCATTTCGAGATAACTGCTGATTTAAGTGAATGATGAGGCAACTTTAAGAGATTTTGGTCAACATTCTTCCTGTGAGGAAGAAAAGAAACTATCACCTGAGGGAACTCACAGACTGGTAATCTTATAATCAAAGGACATTTATTTTGTAGTCTATAATTATAGAACCAAACAATTTCTAGTCAAGATAGGTTATCTTTCTGCACTACCCGGTATGATTGGCACTAGCTATGTGTAGCCAATATAAAGTTACATATTATTAGAAGTTCAGTTATTCATTTTCAACGATCACATTTCGACTATTCAATAACCACCGATGGCTAGTGACTACCTATGTTGATACAGCAAAATAAAACATTTCCATCAGGCTGCAAGTTCTGTCAAAATGCCAACTCTAGATTCTCAAACAGGCATCCTGTTCTGTCTTGTAATTAAGTGATATAAAAAATACTCCCATGATAAGATGAGGAAAAATGAATGCTTGTCTCCCCCCAAAATTCTTCCCATTTGCCTGTGTGAGAGGAAAACTGGCTTGAATGAAACTGCCCTGATTTTCCTGAAAGAGTGACCTTGAGTCACTGTCATGGTCTTTGCATTAAAATCACTTAAAGATATATTTAAAAATCTGTTTTTAGACTCTTTTACCTATTCAATTTACCACTAATTTGAGAACCTGGATCTTCAGGATGTCCCTTGGTGATTCTGATGAAGGCTTCTAATTAAGCACCTCTCCATCAGTACAAATAAAGTTACCCATGTTATTATAGACTTGGGGTCCCAGAGGCCTGGGTCGTAATCAAATGGCTATCATGGCTAAAGCCCATATGTATATCATTAGATTTTTATACCACCAGGTAGCTTGATGGTCATTATGTTATTAAGCTGATACAATGAATTCAGATAAATGAAGGAAATCTGAGAGCACTGATTGACCTCAAAAGAAAGAGGGCATTTTTTTCAAGATCAACAGATCTTTCATTGACATTTGGATAGCCTGGATTCCATGCTGGTCTACACTGTTTGGAAGTCCCCCCAAAAGTAACTCTGCCATTTGAATTTATAGAGCCTCTTAGATCTGCTTTGCTTTTGTTTTATACTGACACCTCATATGTTGGAAGTATGTATCAGTAGAGTACAAATGGGAATGAGTCCATTTTTGACAATAAACCTAAAGTAAACTTTTCATTACCTGCTAGGAAAGCAAGCACAAAGCCTTCAGGGATTAGGCAATGGATGGCCTTGCTGTTCCTACACAGAAACATGGGATAAGGATTAGAATACAGAATCCTAGCTATAGACAGGGTCAGGTGGATACCATAGTTCATAAGAGGGACCAGATACCAATAGTCAGGAGGAACCCAAGAATAGAAGCTGGTGTATTCTTCTAAGAGGATTTTTTTTTTAGATTCAGTTAAAACCTTGGCTTCTGGCACCAGAGATTACTTATACATAGGCCTCAGCAATGACTACCCAATGACCAACAAAGAAATCATGTCTGTTTCTTGAAAAGGCTGCTCAAAACAGACCCACACTACTATCCTATCAACAGTTTTTATTTAACACAGTGCCTCTTAAACTTTCTTGTATACTGGGAGAACTGGGGAAAACTCTAAAAATTCTAGAGATTTAAGTTGTCACAAGCCAACTAAGTAAGAATGTAATGGGAGCCATGAATCGGATATTTTAAAGATCTCAGGTAATGCAATGTGGAGTAAAGTTTGGTAGTCATTGATTTAAAGGCAAACACATTACTGAAAATGACTGTTGTTTGGGTCTTAGGCTGTTGTTCAACAAGTCTTAGAGCAACTGACCACAGTTCATGCTTTCTGATTCTGATTTGTTTTTCCTATGTGGTCACCAAGTAGACACCTTGTGCATATAGGACAGAAGTCAAATCTTCACTTCCTTTATATTCAACTTGACAATTAGTGCCTCTGTGTACACGGCAAGAGCACAGGTTAACTTAAGACATTTCTATACCTAACTCAGAGGAATTCTAATTTCTATATAGGGCCTTCAGAAGCCTATATGAAAGGTTATTTCAACTTACTACAGTCTGAATATCTCCATCTGTAATTGGTTATAAAGACTTAAAGACATAATAGTTCCCAACACTTAGGTTAGAATCTCTTGAACAGTTTATTAAACACATTATCCCAGAGACCTGATTCAGTAGATTAGGGTGGAGTCTTGCATCAATATGTTTTATATGCTGTCCAGGTATTTATGGTGTTTCCTGAAGTTTGAGAACCACTGAACTAATGGATGTAAAGCATCTAGGATAATATAGATGTTGTTTTCTTTCCTTCTCTTTAAATTATGGTGAATATATTGCCCATCTGGCTAGGAGTTAACTCTACTCAGAGACAGCATTATCTGGTCATAGGAAAATATATGAAACCAGCTCTTTTCACAAAGTCTGTGGATTGGGGATTGTGAGCCATTCTTTAGCCCAATGTCCTATGTACTGGTGTATCTTGTATTAGGCTCCAAATTTGTATCACCTCCTGAAGTGAGCAGGAGATGTGTCTAGTCTCAACAGTATCTTGCATGATTTTCTCCTGGGACCATACCTATAAAAATTTCTGATCAGTGGTCCTCTGTTGATCCTACTCTGCTGACCTGGCTCCCGCTCTTCATTCTTGTGTCCACTATGGCAGTTCCTGATAATGGATGATTAGTTTCTGTGATTGTCACAGTGGCTGGAGCTTGTTTTCTATGCTTAATTCTCTCCATTACTCAACAATATCAGTGCAGTGTCTTTTCTGAAGGTCTTACTGTTGTCTTCCAAAATTGGTACATTTGTCACCAAGAAAGAAGGGAATTCCTGTAATCTCCTGCATGCCATCAGCCCATTTAGCATAGTTACTGTTCCATATTTGATTGGGGAGTGAATATCTACTTCCATAGAATCCCTCTAATTGCTACCAAGGCAGGGATTATGTGCTTTCCATTTTATCCCTGGCATTCTATACAGTACCTGGGACAGAGGGGGCAATCACAACTATTAAATGACTTAGACTCTGCTTAGAATTATTTTTCTTTAGAAGGGTGTCTAGCATGGGTCAAACACCATTTCCAACAAAGAAAAACAGCTTCGTTCCAAGAAGTAATTGCCACTATTTTAAAAACTGTCATGTTGAGATTCAGAATCTTATGGTTCCCATTTCTTTTATAGTAATGTATTCAAAGTAATTGAAGATAACTATCTGTATTGATAAGGTCAATTCATTTGCATTCTCTTATGAATCCAGCATTAAACAGCCCTTATCTGTGTCCACACTACCTACCAGTGGAACTGAGAGGAAACACTGTGGCTAGAAGAAAATGATTCTGAGGTTATATTAAAAGGTAGTTTGGTATGCTTATTATCCCTTTTGTTGCCCTTATTTGTGTCATGGGCATTTAGCATTCTTTTATATAATTTATAGCTCCCCTGTTTACAAGGAACTCAAATACTTGGATATAGGCTTTGCAATACTGAAGAGTTGACAAAGTTCCCTGCTTAATCCTCTGTTGCCTAGTTAAGTGTCATACCCAAACTACCAAAGGTAAAATATTTGTTGGACAGCCTTGTGAGTTTTGATTAGAAATAAAGCAGAGACCAATGAGGAAGAAATGTCTTCTAACACTCAAAAAGTAAGATCTGTGTCATCATTATAATCTCCATACAAATAAAAATTAGAACTTCTTAGAATTTCTGTCTAGGGTAATCTAGTGAAATTTCTTTAAAAGGCATATTGTATCAAAAGTTGCAGTAAATACCAAACACATTGAATCCATCATTTCCTGCCTATAATCTAGACTAAACCATTTTAAACCAAATACATGATCTTGTGAAATAATTAGATGTGACAACAGAATGAAAATATAATTTGACTATAACAAAAATAGTAGAGGTACAATAGCTATTTTCTAGGAATTTAGAGAAAGAAATGAGTATTCTTGGTTCAATGACTTGAAGAAGCTTTTTAGAGATGGTTAGAATTGGCACAGTGAAGGAGGAATAAGTGAGAGGAGAAGGGAGGCCACTAGTAATGGACCAAAGATGGCAAGAAGCTGGGCCATGGGATGGGCCAGGCAACATCAATGAATACAATGAGTGTGTTTATAGTACAGAAACAAATCTGACTTGACTTTTTCACTGAGAGCAAAGTTCTGTTGACTGCCTTGGTTGGGCCAGTGATAACCGAAGACGAAGAAATATCATCTACCAACTTGACTTCATAGAGAATGAAATACATGATCAGAAGTTAGGAAGTCATATTCAAAGCACTAAGTGCTCTGCGAATGGTAGGTGACTCCTCTTACTTGACAAAATTGGCTCAGTTGATCAAGGAATATGACCTTCCTCTGTTGAAAGTGACCTTTCCAACGAGCACATAGAAGATAATCACTCTAGTCAAGGGAACCTTGGTAACTCTAAAACAATCAGTATTTTGTAGCTATAGTTTATTCATGTTGTTTATGTCAAAAGTCTGCTAGCAAGTAGCTTATTGCACATTGGAAATAAAAAAGATATGACCATCTTATTTTGGTAACAGTTGTGATGGGTGAATGCCAAAACATTATGTAAAATAAAACCTTTAAGAAGGGGAAAGAAAAACGCACCATGTCTGCTGATCATTTCCTCATCTGAGCGTGTATTTTCAAGCTGTTAAGCAGTGTACCAGCAGTTGCATGCATTTCTAGGAAAAAATGACGCAAGCCCACTCAATATCAGTAAATATTGCTCAGTATTTTGGTTTCTGTGTGTCTTAAGTGTGAATTTTGAATAAGGTTTTTTTTTTTCTTCAAGAAAGTCTCCTCACTCTTTTTCTACAGTAATATCGCTAAAGCTTAGTTAATGGTATTCAACTGTCTGTTCTGCTCAGCAGTGTAAAGCAATCTTATGAAATAAGGAAGTCTCTGAAAGGAAATTTCATTTCACACAGCTTAATAAAGCTTCATTGTTGAATATTTGATGGAGAGAAGGAGTTAAATATAAAACGAGAGGTTTGTGCATCGCATCACTATTTAATAGCCAATGGAATCTCTTTCCACTGCCACCTCCGTGCCAAAGTACACACTCCTTTGACTTGAGTCCTTATAACCATTTTATCCCCCATCTCATCTGCTTGTGACTGCCCACCGCAGTCCTATCTTGATCTCTGACTCTCCTCTGTGGGTGGCTCCAGAATGTCTGAGGTCCATGACCACCACCACATTTCTTCCTTGGCATCTCAGCACACCTTGCCAGTGTCTATACAAAAGGTGTAAGCCAGGTGCGCATGAGTTTAGGAAATAGGTTTCAGAATCAACTGGCAGCACAGCTCTGGAACACCCTTATTTCCAAATCTCTTTCTTCTTATTTGTGCCCTTTCAGGTATGGGTTTGTTCCCCTCTGAGTTTCTACACTACTATTTTGACATGGCTTCTTGAAGGAGAGGTAAATGCCTGTAGTCTTGTACTTGGGATTTATCATTCTCATCTTTTTCATATTACCTTTTCTTTCAAGACTTTAATGCAATTCAAGCCTTTAATGCAATTTAAGCCAATACAGCATTCTCTCGAAATGCTTAGAATATTCACCATCAGTTTTAGGCATTTAGGCAATAGAGTTGCTACTCTAACAAAGAGCCTTTTCAAATAACTCTGACTTAAATAAATGGAGCTTATTTCTCTTCAATCTAACAATCTCAAATTGACAGGTGAAGTCAGTAGCATGATGGCTTTGCTTCATGGGACTAATGAAATCCAGGTTCCTTCCAACTTGCTTTTCTGCCATTCTCAGAAAATCTTCCATTTGGAGATGGAAACAGACATGTCTCTGGCCTTGTTTGAGGGGAAGCAAAATGGGAGTGCTGTTTAGCATTCCATTTTAAATAAATGACTAGTGGGGTGTGTATATGTGTGTACTTTCCTTTGGAAGATGGAATTATGTGTGATCTTTAATTTTCACCATGTTTCCCCTGTATGTTCATTAAACATATACTTATGTATACTTATAAACCTCTTTATACATCTTAAACTTATCTGTTAAAACTTACTATTAATTTGAATCTGTTTTTAAGGATCTTCCAAGAAGGGCAGTAGGAAATTACCAAATGAGAGATAAGTGATATTTCTTTTAGACAACAGGGAACTCAGACAAAAGTAAATTAAACTTAAAACAATTTTAAGTCTAGGTTTAAAGTGGTAAATACATTAAAAAATTTAAACTGCAATGCTTCATATTACCTTTCAAAAAATTAATCAAATAACGAGTATTTGACCTTGCATTTAAGATTTCTAGCTTGGTTGATTCCTACCTCCCACTTCCTTTTGACCAGAGATTTGATATTTAACAAGTGAAAATTAAGTTTAGAAACTGAAAGATATGAAATGAAATATACTGAAAAGCGGAGAAAGTACAAAAGAAGTGCAGAGAAAGAAAAGTGTATTCAGAGAATGTCAGTGATAAGTGAGGACCTGAGATACTGATGAGTGAAGAAATAAATTGTAAGAAAAACTTATATTTAAAGGGAAAACATAGATAAAGTAATAAAGTAATTAGGTGGGCCTCAAAGTTTCATTATCTAACTGCAGGCACCATGTTTTAGTCTTCCACCCCTTGACCTGTGTGGAATGAGTATTATTTCTCCACTTCCTTTGGCAAATGTGAAAACAAGGTTCAAGGTGTGGGTGGGACAATGAACCCTTGTCTCAGAAGGACAGCTGAAGTTAATTGATGAAGACAGAAAGCTTTGGGCTGAAAGTTTTCTGAGTATAATTCGACTTAATTCCTAGATTGTGGTAATCTAAGCATAGGATGATTTCTGGAGTTTTTTTTCTGTTTGATGTTGTAACTCTAGGATTGCTATAGCATGATTATCAGGCAACATAATACACACCTTTTCATAATATGTTCTTTTCTTATTAAAATATTGTGAACACTTTTACTTTTCATATGTATGTATAAATTCCTTTTCATGATAATGTAATATTCTATTGAGTGGGCATTCTAGTGAAAATATTAGCAAGATTACTAGGCTAGTTATCAAATTGTATATTTATTAGGAAATCATTTGGCACATTTATCATTTTTCATTATCCTTAAATACATTTTATCCTTAAATACATTTCTTTATCCTTAAATACATTTTAAAAGAAAAATGTTTCCTGTTTTGCTTAAAGATTCATCTAAGCTTAAAAAACTCACTATTTATGCAAATGACTGAAGAATTTTCATCAACACATTAGAATTTGCTTTAAATATTAAGAATTAAAAGAACAACTGTTATCACCATTTATTCATAAACATGGCAAAGAGATGTTAGAGTTACCAGTACATACATTTGTTGACTATGAAACATGAATATAATGTTAGTGTTTTGAATAAGGAGACTGGAGTATGACATGTTATAAAATCTATTATATTTTTCCATTCTTAAAATTATTTTAGGAATAAGTAGCTATTCTTTTCCTTTGTTCACATCTTTCACCATCAATTTATTATTATAAAAGAGCTTCAAATATAGATAAGTTTAAGAAATAGCATAATGAAGAGTATTTAATCTTTCAAATTTGACAGCTATTCTATTTTAAGAGAATAAAATCTTTATTGATTTATGAATGTACAGATGGCTGAAGCAGAAAAAAAACAAAAACACTATAAACATACCATTTTTTTTTCTTTTGAGATAGGGTCTTGCTTTGTAGTTCAGGCTGGCCATAAGCTGACTATGTAGCCCAGCAAGCCTCAAACTCAGCAATCCTCCTGCCTCTGCCTCCTGAATGCTGTATAAACATACTTTTATTTCTGATACTGGGCTGATATATTTAAGACTCATATTAAAATCTGACACAAAAATCTAGACCCATTGTGTACTATGCAAAATACTTTCTGTTACTCCTTTTTCTCTTTGTTTCTTTTCCTGTTAAGTCTCCTTTATCATTTTGTCAGCCACAATGAGAAAATTCAGCAAAATATTTATTCACTAAAGAAATATTAGTATAAATGAATATTGCTTATATACAAAAGATCAATTAATTGCAGTGTGCAAGAGTGTTGTCTTTGTGGTTGATTTACCTTCTGTTTCATGGGATATACTTGGTGAATATCTAAATAAAATGTGTGTGTTTTACAAACTTCTCTTTCATTTTACATCTTGGAAATAAATCACTATAAGTGATATATGCACTGAATATTGAATTTTTCTTCCTGTAGCAGGTTTCAGCAAATTTTGTACTACATGATAAGATTATAATGCATGTTACAATGATAAGAGTGTAATGCAAGTTAATATTAACTTACCAATAAATGACATTCAGGTAAACAGTTTCAGATGGGCAGATTTAGAGTTGACAGAAAAAAATGTATAATATTCATTTAAATTTGAATTTTACAGGTAGAAGGAATAGTTATCATAGTGTACATATGTTGATATTCAATAATTAGGACATATTTTGATTAAAGCAATTATGGTTCACCTGAATTCAGATTTAACTGGACATCCTATATTTTATTGTGCTAAATTTTTCAACCTTAGAAGACGACATGTAAAATTCTCTAGTGTATTAGATTGTCGCTTTTTTAATCTATTTGTCCCACCCTCATTTTTAGATAGGATGTTTTGCTGGATCTAGCTTGCTTGTTGATATAGTAGAAAGAATGATCAAATTTGAAATTATCACTGACAACAATGAAGAAATCCAGCTTTTAAGTGACTCAACCCATTTTTAAAAACTCATTGATTGGAATTTTGGGTAAGTAAAATTGTAATTTACAGACTAAAAAATATAACTGAGACAAAGCATATATAAAAGCCACAGAAAGTTACCAGTAAACACCCTCACGTTAAATCTATCATTCTCCAGAATAAGACATTCTCTTCTGGGCGAAACACTGGCCTGAGTTTTGGGAAATCCTTTTCTAGTTCTGGTGTTATTTCTCTTACCTCTATGGCCTGAGCAGATAGCTTATCTCCACTCAGTTTTCAAATGTGAAAGGGCTTGGAAGACTGATAGTTAAGCTTTTTTCCAGATAATGAGGTTATAGTTGTCCATGAGTTCAGCTTAAAGCTCCTGGGAGATAATTATGTATCTGTGTTACTTAGGAATCTGATGCTTGCTTAGTAGGTTTTTGTTTGCTTGTGTTTTATACAGTGTTATATTTACATCTACATTCTATTTTTTTTAGTGGATTTAGGTTTTGCTTTGAATGCATTAAAGGACGTAATTCATGCAAAATAACAATTCAAAATTAAATGCAAAGGAAATCTCTTACTAATATTGACACTAAGATATTGGATGTGCCCTTTAAATGAAGTCAGCATTTCTCCCTAAAGATTTTCAGGCTCATTCCAAAAGTTTAATGCTTTGATGAAACAGTATTTTCCTTGAGAGGAACAATTTGGTAGCCTAATACTAAAGAAATCTTTCTTTTTTTTTTTGCTTTTTGGAGACAGGGTCTCGCTTTGTAGTTCAGGCTGGCCCTGAGCTCACTATGGTGCCCAGGCAAGCCGCCGCGAACTCAGCAATCCTCCCGTCTCTGCCTCCCGAGTGCTGGGATTACAGGCGTGAGCCACCACGCCCAGCATTATATGTGGTAACCGGGGATCGAACTCAGGTCCTTACG